>JAKSZU010000001.1:82087281-82372281 GCA_026018925.1 Tupaia tana
AGAGGGTGTGTGCACTCACTAGGGTAAAGGGAAGAAGTGAGAAAGCACCTCCAGGGGAGATAATCCCAACTCAGTCCCCTCTCCTCCATTTTTTCTTTGGGGATTTGAGCATACATGCATATGTGCCCAGTATTTTTCAATCATCAGATCCGGGACTCAAACCATGCAGTCAGTCATGGGGGGAGGGGGGGTCTAATCACCTTGACTACCAAACACCAGCTGGTCCTGTAATACTTTCTTACACTGGAAATTTTGTTTTCTTCTTTATTCCTTGCTCTTCTCTTTTTTCTCTTAGAATGGATCTATGTGAAAATTGGATATTTTTTACTTAGTTGACTGTGTTGCTGTTTTGTTTCGTGTTTTTCTCTTACCTCTACACAGTTAGTTTACAGTGTATAAATACATCTTTGGGTAGCTGTAGTGTGCTGGCAAAGAGCTAGTTGTAGGTAGACTGTTATATAAGTTACTGCTGCTGTGCAGACTGTGAGCATTTGGAGTTCTGTCATTGTTGGTTACAGATATCGGGAGCTATTTTATCTAGACTTTACAGGATGTCTCAGTAGATCTTTAAAATAATTGTGCCAAAATAACCTGGTGCCATGCATGTACAATATGTCTGTGCTAAAAACATCCACCAAAATCTTGGATGAGTAACCTCATAGGCAAAGTAACTGGGATCTGTTATTTTAAAAACAGAACTAATGTGATGATGTTTGTTGTTTTCAAATAGCGAAGTGTGTATTATCACTACTAAACATGTTCAGTTGCTCAACATCCCCTGCATAAAAATGAGCTATGCTAGGTCTTCTGTAGAAAATGTCAATTTAACATATAGCTAGTAGTGCTTGCTTATTTTTCCTAATATTCATGATTGTGGAGCAACTTAGCCTATTTGAAAGTTCATTTGTGATGGGAAACATTGTTCTAAGACTCTTTCTCTCTCTTTCTCTCTCTCTCTCTCTCTCTCTCTCTCTCTCTCACACACACACACACACACACACACAGTCGGTAATATAATCAGCCTGAGAATCAGTCATAAAGATCAAATAATTATCTACAAAAGGGCGGAAAAGTATAAGACCTGACTTGTGTCAATGTTTCACAATTTCATGTGCCTAAAACTCAACTGGGAGGCTTATTAAAATTGCAGTTTCATGGGTTCTGTCTCATACCTACTGAAAAAGAATCTCTGCATGTGGAGGCTTCACTAGGGAATTTTAATGATCACCCTTAATGAATTTTATGCAAGTGGTTTTAAGCCATATTTTTATACGCACTGCCTACATAAAGCTTTAGAACTTTGTGGTATTCAAATCCAGATTGGGTTTTTGTTGTCCATGTGTTTTATCTTAGTTGGTTTTCATATTTTCTTTCATTTTCTATTCCTATAAGAGGGTGGTGTGGGATTATAAACAGACTATCATGAGTCTGAAAACCTAGAGAGAGTGAAGGTCAAGAGAAGAGAAAGGGCTGTGAGTCCCACTTCCCCTTTGGACAGGACACAGCAAAAATAGTATTCCTAACCATAAAGCAAAACAGCACTGGAGCCAACTGACCGGTAAATTTAGGGGAATTAGGTCATTGCCTGAGCAGGTGAATTTAATAGGTGAGCTATCTGAATTATCTGGGGAACTGACCTGATTTTCTGCTTTGTCTTGTCAATGGAGACTTGGCCTGAATTTATTCTCGCTGCCTATAAACCAAGTATGATTAGTGATCAGACAAATACAAATGGTCTAGGATACTCTTGGAACATTTATGTTGGTTTTTCATTAGTCTGAACCACATGTTAAATTGAATTTTGATAATCCTATAAATATTAGAAAGCCCTCCCCCCTTTTTATAATGAGTCAGAGAGAAAGAGATTTTTTTTTTTTTTTAAAGATTTTTGCTCTAGGGTATGTGCACTCACCAGAGAGACAGAGAGAAACAAAGAGACAGAAAGCAAGAAATCACTCCCCTAGGGATGATGGCCAAACCATAATCACTTCTCTTCATTCTCCTCTTGGGAATTTAGGCAAATATACACCTGTGCCCGACATGAGTTTCAAGCTGCTGGTCCTAGGACTCAGACCGCAGTCAACTATGTGGCATTCCAGTGAGGTGACCATTATGACATCTGCTGGTCTCCCATGAACTGCAATGGACTACATGCGAGTTCAGCGTTTATACCATCTGCTGATCCTGAGAGAGATTTTTAATAGAGTCATGCCATAGTAATTTGCAACAGGCTCAAGTTAGTCAGGATAACAGGTATGGGCCCCTGTACATGGTCTGTTCAGGTGCTCCAGGATTTGTGACCTCAGTCTCCCATGTTATCTCAGTCTTGCACAAGGGTACCCTACCATTTACAGCACTGTGGTTTCACCTAGAACCCTTTTGATATAGGTTAGGTCATATCATTCTCAGAAAAAGACAGGATTTTAATTACAATTGTAAAAGACTGAAAGGCCAGAAAAACTTAACAAGTTGCTATTTGTGAAAGCCCTGGCTATACTGTTGAGTGTTTTATCTTTGTACTTTGATTTCCTTTTTTTCAAATAATTTTAAAATAAGTATCACCGTCTATACATATATGTATGTGATATTGTGTGTGTGTGTGTACATGTATCCTATATCCACTAGAATACTTTTAGTTACAAGTCAGAAAACCACCTCAGCATGTCCTAAACAATAAAGAAAATTTGACTCTCATTTGTATTATGTATTTGTCAGAAAAGTCATGATGTGATTTTGCATTTTTTTATGAAAAATTATTTTTCTCACAACCTTGTAGTATTGCTAGTAGAACTGGCATCGCTGATATAACTATTATGGTATTGTAAACAAATGTTCCTGTAACGTGCATTGTTTCAACTGAAGACTGAGTTCGGTGTTCAAGCAAGGACCTGGTATTTCTCCCTTTATTCTTCACCTAATTGACTTCTGTGAACTCCATTCTCTGTTTCCTTCTTATCCAGCAAGAAAGAGAAAGTCTTCTGCTCTTTTCTGTGCCAACAGCTTTATTAAAATTTCATTATCTTAATATGGATTGCGTGTCCAGTTCTGGGGACAGGGTGGATGGTACAATGATTGGTTTAAGTCAAATATGGTTCACACTTAACGATAAGCTACTAAAGCCAGTGTTAAGGAAAATGAAGTTTCATAGAGATTAGATAATTTTGCTTGTCAGAATTCCGATTTTAGAGTCCCAATATCTTTTACTACTTGTTTTTTTTTAAAATAATTATTTATTTAATTTTTTTATTTATTCATTTATTTATTTTTTAATTTGACCAGAGAGAGAGAGGGAAAGTGTGAAAACAAGCCACCAGGTCCAGTACTCGAACCGTGGTCGGCCATGTGGGAGTGTCCAGCACCTTAGCCACCACGCCACCCGCTGGTCCCTTTTACTAGTTGTTTTGAAATTTTTGCCTGGTCAGAACTTTTGTCATAATGAAACCAAATAATCAGTATCAAGGTATTTAGACTAATTTTACAGAAGAAAAAAAATGAAGTCTCATTGCACTCTTAATTTTGGCCAGCAATCTGGCAAAGTTTTACTTTTGATAATGAAATGAATAAGGATATATATTTGATTCAGTATGACCTATTTTTTTCATTACTGTATGAAATAATGTAGAGTCCACACTGTACTGGTATATCTTTAATTACTAATCTTTTGGGAACATAGGGGTTACGTTTGTTGTATTCCAGCTCTGCCCTCCAAAGTTTTATTGGGATTAAGAAAGTTAGCTGCCTTGAAAAAGTATTGGCACTAATTAATAGACAAATGATTTTAAAAAATGTATCAGTAGAAAAAAAAATGGAAGCAGAAAAAAAATTAGGAGAGGAATTTTCATGGTTCTTCCTTATAAATCTACACCAAAATAACTCTCTAAAGTTTAGGAAGATTAGGTTATCTTGAGAGAGAACTTTCCAATTATAAAAGCCACAAGATTTTATACAGAAAAAGTGAGCGTTAAGACACTGTCATTCAATGAACAAGTATTTCTTAACAACTTTGTGGAAAGGATTTATGTAAGCATACTATTCAATTACTGCAGAGGATAGCTTTGGCTTGTCGGTTTTCTGTTTTGTTTGTTACATTTGAGGACTGACTAGCCTCTAATCCCCAACTTCTCAGAAGGATATTGAATCACCTTTTGAAAATCACAACTCTCAACTCTCAGTTCACGTTGTTGGGGCATAATGACCAGACCACAGTTTCAAGGGAAGAGTACATGACCACCCCTTTGGCCAAGAATAGATTCCCCTCTTCCCCCTGTCCACAGTAATTGGTTTAGAGATTTACCAATGCTAGATCAATGGCAGTTGTTTCAGGAAATTTTGCTGAAACTATGAAGAAAGAAAAACTCATTACTTTTAACATGCACTAAGATAGAGGCATTAAGCTTCTGGAGGCCACCACTATGGAGAATACTGACTTGGAAGTAAAGCCACATGGAAAGGAGCAGAGCTGAGGGCTGCAGATGGAGCTCTTGTGTTGATGATGTCTATGCAGCTGTTGTCTGAAACTCCTCTATATACTTTTCAGTTTGGTGAATTAGTACGTTTTCTTTTTTGCTTAAATCAGTTTTATTTGTGTTTTTTATAAAATTGAAAGAATGGATTAATGTAGTTGCTAATGCTAACAGGTGCATACAAGTAATTATTTTTAAATTATCAAATAATTTTAAAAAGAAAAAAATACATAATGTAGCAAGTGGTAGCAGACACTGTGCTAAATAAAAACAGTTTGCGTAAGTAACTAAAATTTTTTTGAGGGTAGACCTAATTTATATACAAAGTTTGCCAAGTGGATACCATAGCCCTGCCTGTTGACAAGTGGTCTGAAAGTTCAGCTGCTTAATATAAAGACTAATATAAAGCATGCATTGCCCCAGTTATGTTTTTGGATTTTTTTGAGAAAAAATATGCCTAATTCTGAAAGGAGGCTACTCCAGGGTTAAGAAATTTTAGAAAGAAATGACTTTGGGCACATTCACAATTTGATTTTGGCTTGAAGGATTAAGTAGAAAATTTGGCGGTTGTAGACTTTTGGTCTAGCATGTTCGTCTAGGTGACTTTCTGTTTGTGATATTTGGAAAGTGCAAACTGCTAAACAACTGAGTGTTTTGATAACTCCTGAAATAGATGGTATGGTATGAAATCATAAAAGGTGACAAACTGCACTTTTAATTTGAGTCCAAATAGAAAATATCATTATTTTCTTTTATATTAAGGTACAATTTACATAAAAAATAAGATCCAAAGTATACATTATGATAAGTTGTGATACATGCATCCCATAGTAAGCGGTGCACAAATTAAAGTACCAAAAATTTATATCACTCCAGGAAGTACTCTGGTATAAGATTCTAGTCAACCAACATCTCCACAAATAGCCCCTATCTGATTTTTTTATGACTGTAGATTATTTACTTTTTCTTAAGATCATATACATGTAATCATAAGAGTGTTTGCTTTTTTGCGTCTCATTGCATTAGCTCACCATAACGCTTAAGAGACTTGTTACTAAGTAATTTAGTAGTTCATTTTTACATTAAATTTATTGGGGTATAATTTACATAAAATAAAATTGAACAGTTTCAATTACATAATTTAATGAGTTTTAATAACTGTACATAGGAATGTAACCAAACAAAAAGAATAACACAGGGTGATTCCATTACTCCCCTTTGTGGTCAATACCTCTCTGTACTTCTCAACTGATCTGCCACCAGTCGCTGTCAAACACCGA
This sequence comes from Tupaia tana, assembly GCA_026018925.1. Taxonomy (NCBI): domain Eukaryota; kingdom Metazoa; phylum Chordata; class Mammalia; order Scandentia; family Tupaiidae; genus Tupaia; species Tupaia tana. The sequence continues at coordinate 82,093,025 of JAKSZU010000001.1, forward strand.
TCTGTCTTCTGTCACTACAGTTTTGCCTGTTGTAGGATTTTATAAAAATGAAGTCTCTGCAGACCAGAAGTTGGCATAACGGCTATGTCACTGGACTCCCATGTAGTAGACCATGATTCAAGTCTCGGACTCAGTGGCTTAAACTCAAGCCAGGTGTGTGTGCATGCATGCCCAAGATCTCGAGAGGAGAATGGAGGAGAAGGAATTGCAGTGTGGCCATCACCCCTGGGGAGGGTGTGTGATTTCTCACTTTCTGTCTCTCTCTGTCATTCTGGCGAGCACACATGCCCTATAGCAAAAACCTCTCCAAAAAAAAAAAAAAAAGAGATCTCTGAAGGTGTAGTAATTTGTGTTTAGCTTTTCTTTTACTTAGAATAACAGTATTATAGTTCATTCATTTTAAAATTTAGTATTTTTCCCTTTTTCTGCCAAGTTATATCCCTTGATTTAATTATATGGATATGTCATGATTTGTTTGTCCATAGATGAGTTGATAAATATGTTAGGTTTCTTCTGGTTTGGAACTATTAGGATAAACGTTGCTATGGACACTCACATACAAGCATTTTATGGATATTTATTTTCATTTTTTTCCTATTTGTACAATTAGCCAGAAGTTGTATTGCAAAGTTGTATGGTAAGGACATATTTAACTTTATAAGCAAATGCCCAGCTGTTCTCTGATGCAGCTGTACCATTTTGCACTGCCATCAGCAATGTATAAGAGTTTCAGTTGCTCTTCATTGTCACTAGCATGTGAACCTATTAGTGGTATGTATGCGTGAGGGGGATATTTGTTTGTTTGCTTTGTTTAACCATTCTAATATCTGCTATGTGCTATTTTGTGTTTTAATTTACATTTCCCTAGTAACATGATGTTGAGCATCTTTTCAAGTGATTATTTTCTGTTTATATAACTTTTTTAGTGAAGTATCTATTTAAAAGCTTTTCTTATTTATATATTTTTAGTTAACTTGTTTCTTTGTATGTAAATATGTCTTCATTAGATGCATGTTTTGTTAATATCTTTTTCAAATATGTGGATTACTGTTTCACTTTCTAAATAGTAATTTTGCATAGCAAAAGAATTTAATTTTATATAGTTCAACTTAGCTTCTTTTATGGATCATGATTTTGTATCTTATTTAAGAAATATTTGCCTAGGGAACCAGCAGTTAGCGTAATGGCTATGTCGCTGGACTCCCACGTAGTCGACCGCGGTTCGCGTCCTGGACCCGGTGGCTTAAAACTCATGCCGGGCGCGTGTGCGTGTGTGCCCAAGATCCCGAGAGGAGAATGGAGGAGAAGGGATTGCGGCATGACCATCCCCTCTGGGGGGTGATTTCTTGCTTTCTGTCTCTCTGTCTCTCTCTGTCTGTCTGGCGGGCGCATGCGCCCTATAGCGAAAATCTCTAAAAAAAAAAAAAAAAAAAGAAAAAAGAAGAAATATTTGCCTAATCCCATGTTCTTCTGTTTATATTTTTCTAGAGGTCTTGTTCTTCAGCTCTTAGATTTATATTTATTAGTTATTTCTGTTCAAAGTTGTAATGGTATAGAGTAAGATACGATTTTTAAAAATATAGTTCAACTGTTCTTACATTATTCGTTGAAAAGAAATTATTGTATTAGTTTCCAGTGTTACTGCAACACGTCAGAAATGTAGTAACTTATAAATAAATAAATGTATGCTCTCATATTTGAGGAGGTCAGAAGTCTAAAGTCAGTATCACTGGTCTAAAGTCAAGATGTTAAGTAGACAGGTACTCCCTTGACAGAACACTGAAGGGGGGAATTATTTCCTTGTCTTTTTCAGCTTTGGAAGATTTCCTGCTTTCCTTTGCTCAAGTTCTCTTAGTCCACTTTCAAAGCCAGCAGCATAGGATTGTCACATATTCACCAATTCTGAGTCCATCCTCACATTGTCTTTTCTTATTAACCTCCTGCCTCCATCTTATATGGAGTGTTGCAATTATACTGGGTATAACCAGATCACTACATTGGGTCTATGCAGAAAATCAAGATCCTTCATTATATTAGCAAAGTCCCTTGGCCAGAAGATAATATCTTCCTAAATTTAGATTGGGACAGAGACATCCCAGGGATAGGGGTTGGGTGGGGGGGTAAGGCATTATGCAACACACTACAATACTAATTTCACTAACTGATTTACTATTTTTTAAAATCAATTGACCATATATGTATGAATTTCTCTTTCAATTTTTTATTCTGATCTATTAATCTGTATTTCAAGCCTTGAATCAATACCACACCCATCTTCATTACTGTAGCCTTGTAGTAATTTTGAGTACATGTAGTGTGAATCCTGCAAATCTTTTCTACTTTCTCAAACATGTTTTAGATATTTTAGATTCTCTGCATTCAAATATTAATTTTGAAAGCAGCTTTTCAATATTTATGCCATAACTTATATGTGAATTTGAAGAGAACTGACAACAACAGATTTTGTGACTAAGTAATATGGCATGTAGATCTTTTATTGGGCTCTGTACTCCCTTCATCAATTTTTTGTGGAGTTCAGTACATGGGTCGTGTATAGATTTTGCCAAGTTCATCCCTCTGTATTCTATATATTTTATTATATTTAAGTGTTTTTTATTTTTATATTTCAAGTTTTAAACATATAGAAATACAATTTAACTTTTTATGCATAATTTGTGTCTTAGAACTCTGATAAATCTACCTATTAACTCTAGAAGTTTTTTTTGGAGAGGTTTTTTCTCTACAGGGCGCGTGCGTTCACCAGACAGACAGAGAGAGACATAGAGACAGAAAGCGAGAAATCAGCCCCAGGGGGGATGGTCACGCCGCAATCCCTTCTCCTCCATTCTCCTCTCGGGATCTTGGGCACGCACGCACACGCGCCCGGCGTGAGTTGTAAGCCACCGGGTCCGAGACGCAAACCGCGGTCGACTACGTGGGAGTCCAGCGACATAGCCATTACGCTAACTGCTGGTTCCCCTCTAGAAGTTTTTGTATATTTCTTCAGTTTTTCTACATAGATGATTCCCTAATCAGGAAAATTTGAATTTTTTCAAACTTTAATGACTTTACCAGTCTATTCAACATTATGTTGAATAACAATGGTGAAAATGACCTCTGTCTTGATCTTAATTCTAGAAGATTTTGTTATATATTGCAATGTTGGACATAGGTTTTATGTACCTTCCTTTATTTGGATTTAAGTAATTTCTATTCTGGGTTTGCTGAGTTTTTATCATGGACACATATTGAATTTTTTCATATTCCTTTTTGACATCTACTGATAAAACTTTTTTTTTTTTTTTTTTGTCTGCTGAAATAAATAAATTGGTTGGTTTCCAGATTTTCAAATTTATCCTACAGTCCTAGTATTAACTCCATTAGGTTGTGATATATTATCATTTTTATACAATCAATTTTCTGACGTTTTTAAAGCTGTGAAGATGAAAATGTTTATTTTTACTAGGTATACGGGATTGTAGTTTCTTTCTTTATAACATGTTGGTCCTACTTTGAAATCAGGGTAAAGATGACCTTGTAAAATCAATTGAGAAATGCTGACTTTCTGAAAGACTAGTGTAAAATTGGTGTGATTTTTTTTATATGATTGATACAATATACCATCTAGGTTTGGAGTTTTCTTAGAAAGGTTTTAGTTATGAATGCAGTTTCTTTTAATGATAAAAAGATATTTAGGTTTTCTATTGTATTTCATCTTGAAAAGTTTGGGCAATGTATACCTTTCAAAGAATTTGTGCATTTTGTGTAAGAATTTATTGGCATGAAATAGTTCAAATTTATTATCATTTACTATGTATGGTGATGTCTGTTATTTCACTCTTTATAATGGTAATTTGTATTTTTTTAAATGATGAAGCTAGCTATGTTTATTATTTTATTGATAAAAAGTAATAAAGTTTATTGATAATTTCAAAGAATTAGTTTATTTTATTTACTTTTTTTGTTTTATTTTTTATCTTTTTTTATATCATTTATTTTTTTAAAAATTATCTATATTGTGTATGGGATCACAAGAGATATAGAGCGAGGAAAAGTGAGAAATTACCCAGAAGGGGGATGGCCATGCCACAATCCCTTCTCTTTCCTACTCTTCTTGGAACTTTGGTCACATAAGTACACATACCTGGTATGATTTTCAAGCTACCAGTTCTGGGAATCAAACTGCAGACCATGTGGGAACCAGCTGCCTTAATCTCCACACCACCTACAAGGTCCAAAAAACAAGCTTTCTAATTCACTGATTTTTTTTTAATACTTTGTATGTTTTGCTATTTCATGATCTCTGCTCATATGTTTTTCTATTTACTTTGAATTTAATTTTATTTTTATCACTTTCCCAAGTAAAAATTTGTATCATGACCTTCAGACATTTTTTTCTTTCCTGAAATGATCATTTAATTTATTGCCATAAAATTCTCTGCCAGCAATACTTTAACTGTGTGCCTCAAATTTTGGCATGTGGTATTTTTCTTTATATTCGCTTGTGATTTCTTTTTTTAACAAGTGGCTTTTTTCCAAAGTGTGTTGTTTGATTTCTGAATATCTAGGAATTTTCCAGATAATACTTAAAACAATTTTATTTCTGTTTTGTTCAGATAACATACTTTGCATGCATTCAGTCCTCTTACAGTTTTTGAAATTTCTTGATGGCTTAAAATGGTCTATTCTGTTGAATGCTCTGTATACACTATAAAAGAATTGCACTCTCATGGCATCGTGTTTCAGAGATGTAAATTCGGCAAAGTTGATAGTATTGTTCAATTCATCTTTATACTTGTTCTATCAGTAATTGAGAAAAAGGGTAATAAAATTTCCAACTGTGTTAATTACACATCAGGTGATGTCATTTTTCTACTGAAAAGTGACCTATCAGGAATCATAAGTTCATAGAGCTCATACTCATAGACAACGACATTATCAAAGCTTTCAAACAATCACTAGCCTGTCTGCAAAAAGAGAATCTCAGTACTAGGAAGCCCAAAGTTTATTAATTGTGAGGATCTTTCAGAATATGCTGATAGTGTAGCTTTACTCTACTGCTGTGGACATCCTTAACTATTGGAACCCCATTACTACCATGTATTGAAACCTGGTGCAAGTCATAAATTCAGCTGCAGTGGCATAGTGGGGTTGCAATGCTCTGCAATGCTGGAGGTCATGTGGAAGACCAGGGTTCTATTTCCAGGTTGACTTGTACACACTGGGCTTGTGTGCTTGGGGCCAAGATCCTGGCTGGTGGAAGAACTTGAGGAGAAGGTTGCAGAGTCACACAGGAGATTCTATTGAGGGTGTTTCTCTCTCTCTCTCAAACTAGAAAGAAAGAAACAGGGAGAAAATAAGAATGATTATTTCTCAACAAGGCTCTCAGGCTATTAAATCCTCCTGAAATACCTTGCAAATCCATGGTAAAAAAACATCATTTATTTTCTGCTAATAAAGTCTATAATATTGAATAAGTATCAGTAGCTCTGGAGATGGGCATAAGGTCAATCCAGATCTGCTGCAAGAAACTCATGATGTATGTGCCGCCATATGATCTTTTATCGATCTAAATATAAGTAATTCCTCATTTGAGTCAGTAGAATTACATGGGTTAAAATAGTGATATAGTACATAAATGATATACAAATGTTTCCACCAAGTCTTTCCAATTACCAGTGAGGTCCATGATTTATAAAGACAACTAATCTTGGCCAGCCCCATAGCACAGTGGTTAAGTGCTGTACATTGGGAGCTGGGTTCTACATGGTTGGCTGATATTTGAATCTCAGCCCTTGTCTCTTGAAAAACATGCCATGTCTAAGTACATTTTTTTTCTATAAATCCTGATGGAAAGGATAAATGGAGGAAAAGAGACTGTAGCATGATCGTGCCCTATGGACCTCTTTCTCTGGTGAACACACATACCCTCTGGCAATTAAAAAACCTTAAAAAAAATGACAGCTAAGCTAGCATGTAATTCTTGTGAAAATGTCATCAGATTTTTACACAAACTTGACAATTCTCTCACAACTTTTGTCTACTATGATTTGAACCTTAATAGAAGCTTAAGCTTGTAATAAATAACTCATTAATGTAATCTAAGTGATTTAGGCATATATATATATATATATATATATATATATATATATAGTAGCACACATGTGCTTCCTAAAGAAGAGAGACAGAAGAAAAGAGAGGGAGAGGGAGAAATCACCCTCCAGGGTGATGACCACACTACAATCCCTTGTCCTCTATTTCTTTCATGGGATTTTGGGCATGCATGCACGCATGCCCAGCATGATTGTCAACCCACCAGGTCTGGGTCTCAAACCATGGTTGGCCATGTGCCTTAACAACTATGGTACCTATTGGCCCCTTAGGCCTATAATTTTTCATTGGGATTACTTCCTAAGCAAGTGGGGTTTTTTTAGAATTATTTTATTTATTTATTTATTTATTTATTTATTTATTTATTTATTTTTAATTTGACCAGAGTGGGACAGAGAGAGAGAGAGAATGTGAGAAAGCAAGGCGCTAGGTCCAGGATTGAACCGTGGTAGGCCATGTGAGAGTCCAGCACCCTTAACTACCACGCCACCTGCTGACACCCTTAAACAAATTTTAAATCTATTGCCCAGTTAGTTTGATCAACTGTACCTGCATTATCATAAATCTTATTGTATCATCAAATTAAATTTACCAATGATACCAGTATTTTACAAATGGCTATATTATTATAAATATTGAAACTATAATTATAAAATAAATCAGAAATTATGACTGAATACTTTCTGGTACATCTTAATAGAAACAATCATTTCTCTTATTTAAAATATCACTTTGTACAATATTATTAGTCAAAGGCTATATCACAATTTAGTACGGAATTTTAGGTGTTTTATGGGAAGATTCTTTTTTCACACAAAAAAACAAATACAAATGGATTTCATATGGAAAGAGGCTTTTAAGACTCATTAAATTTTCTTTGGGAGATTCATGTAAAATGCTGCATTTTATCTATGCATTCAGGTTGTATGATTGGGTCATTTCCCCCCCTTCCTTTTATGTTCTTATTTTTTTACATTTAAGCACTGTACTTCTTTACAGCAGAGGGTGAGCAATGGGGGGCTCTCTTATTCTTATCTATTGATTTTGCCAGAGCTGCTAAGAACTGATAGAAAACATATTCTCCATTTGGAAACTTGTATTAATGACAGAAATATGGCAGGTCAATGGGATTGCCCATTTTTGCTTCTGTTTAAATATGTCTAAAACTCCTGTTCATCTTAAAATGTGAAGCTTTATTCCACTGTTTTGTTCTGGCATGTTGTCTTTGTCCTATTTATAAAACCTATAGAGTTAAAGCTGTATTACCGGAAACAAAAATCTTGTGATCTTGTGTCTTCATGAATTTGAGTACTCACCAAACCCCTTTCTTTTTTATTTTTTTAAATAATTATTTTATTATTTATTTTTTTAAATAGGACAGAGAGGGACACAGAGAGAGAGAGAGAGAGAGAGAGAGAGAGAGAGAGAGAGAAAGCTGCAAGGTCCGGGACTTGAATCACATTCAGCCATGTGGGACTCCAGTGCTCTTAACCACCATGCCATCTGCCAGCCCCTCCCTTTCTTAAAAGAAGATTTTTGCCTTTGCTTTTGTTATTATTTTTGTTAATATTTGGTAGAAGTCTTAATTAAAGCAAAGCCTGTTTTTTTGAATATTTCTGGGTCTGTTCTTTATTTTTCTAAAACTTTTCTTGGATGTGATAATAAAAGTTGTTTGCCCACATGTATGTTGTTGCCACTGATGCTTAGTGCCCATGTGCAAGTAAGAAGCACATTTTGTAGCCCAAAATATCACATTCCCTTAGGAAAAGTCACATGGGAAATTAATACCCCTCTGCACGCTTCCTGGAATAGCCTCCATAGGCAGACTTTCAAACTTCCAGGCATTATAGTTTTGTGTGTATAATACCACCAGATTGCTTATAGATTATTCAATCTCCCAAGTGTTCTTTTAGTTTTTCTCTAAAGGTATCAGAGTATAGTGCTATGACACATTGGGCAAGTGACAGGAGACATGCTCACATTATAACCTTTCTTAACAGTTCATCAAGATTTATAGATTTATATATATACATAATGATCTTCAGTTTTAATATAGAACAGAATGCATGACCTTTGACTGATGATTCCCATAGGTATAGTCCTATTTGAGGTCCCAGCTATAAATATATCCTGTAAAATGAGAGCCAAAAGATATACCAGGTTAGCATTCTTCTATTTAACCATCATGAAGATTTCTGTTCTCTCGTCAAAGTATAGGACACAAGTCATTCCAACAACAACAGTCATTGCTTAATGCTATCTCTTGGGTCATGGCATTTTGTTCTAGTTCTAATAGAGCATTGGCTGATAAACTGTATCATCTTTACAGGCATTTTAGTGGAAGGTGAGAGAAAATTGATTTTTGACTGTTAATCTCTTTGAAGACACCAAAAAATGTTTGATGTTCCCTTATGAATAATTCCTTCATTAAATCCTTTACCCTCAGCAATTACTTCATATTTCTTTCACTTGTTTTAACCCCAACTTTTCTTCCTCAAGTGTGCACTCAGATTTGGTTGCTGGGCTGATCCACATCACTGGAAGAAAAAAATGAGCTCTGCTAGTGCCTCTCCCTCCACTATTTTTTAAATTTATTTGAGATAGGATTAGAAAAAAATAGACTCATTGAACTATCCACTTAATCATAAGACACTTGACACTGCTGACCCCAGTTTTCGCTTTACATACTTTGAAAGGTTGTGATTAGTGCATAAACATTTAGGATGTCTCTTTGATGAATTGACCTCTTTGACGTTACAACACATTTCTATTTATTCTTCATAACCTTCCTCATTCTGAAATAAACATTAGCAATTCATATAACCATCCTACCTCTTAATTTGTATTTACATGACATATCATCTTTGTTCTTTTATATTTACCTTTTTCTTTATATTTCAAGTGGATGTCTTTTAGACAACATACAGGTAGGTCTTACCTTTTTTGCATTCTAATTGGAGCCCAAGGTAATTTACATCTGATGTAACTGTCGACATATAGTATAGTCATGTGCTGCATAACAATGTTTTGGTCAACAACAAACTACACTTAAAACAGGGGTCTCATAGGATTATATAGAGATAAAAAAATTCCTGTTGCAGGGCCAGACAGTGGCATGAAAGGTTAAGGCAGGTGGATCCCACATGATCAATACTGCAGTTTGAGTTCTGAACGAGATAGCTTGATGCATGTGTATGCTTAAAAAAAAAAAAAAAAAAAGGAATAGAAGAAGCTATGGCACAGTTATCCTCCCTAGGAGGGTACTTTCTTGCTTTTCCTCTCTTTCTTTTTCTCTGCAAGCATACATGCCCTCTTGCAAACTAAAAAAATTCTGTTTCTTATGAGTGTGCTAGCTGCCTTACATCATATGCAATGCAGTACTCGGATGTTTGTGGCACTGCTGGCATACACAGCCTCTGCTGCCACTCATGTACAAGTTTAGCACATACAACGATACATGCAGCTATGTACAGGACATAATGCTTGATAATTGTCATAAACAACTGTCACAGGTTTATCCATTTATTGGGTTGACAGCAGAGTCATGATGCATTTTTCTATGTAAAAAAACATGGAAAACACATCATGACTTACCTGACAACCTAATATTATACAATACCTTTCAACATTATTTTAAATCTACTTCTTTAATATATTTAAAAAGTTAACTGTCAAATAGTTTGCAATATTATGCAACCTTGTCTCTTGATTACTCAATTCTCTCTTGTGGGTGATTTAATCTCATGTTTTCTCCTTCATCATGGCCCCTAAGTATACCAGCTCCACTGCTAATGTTGCCAGTAAGAGGCCACGTTGAGTGATTGACCTGGAAACAAAATTAAAAGTGACTGAGGGTTACAGTGCTGGAAAAATACTACTGGTGATTATTGTTTGCCAGTCAGTCATTTCCTATTCTGCCATAACTATAATCTTGAAAAAGAAAAAGAAACTTATGGAAGTGGAACAGAAGACCTGTTTCATTGAGGATAACAAGATTAAGAAAAATTTGAGGAGGGTCTGTATCAGTCATGGAGAAACTTCAAAGACCAATAATGAAGACTAGACACAGAGTACATCCCTCAGCACTGTGAGGGTCATGACCAAAGCAAAAAGTTTGTTTGCATTATTGAAAGTAAAAACTGGACCCAACAAAGGTTACATTTTCTGCAAGCACTGAGTGGTTTATACAGTTTGAGAATGATTTTTCATTACATAACGTGAAAGTGAGTGGTGATTCTGCAAGTGCTGATATGACGACAGCTGAACAATTTTTGGAAACTCAAGATAAACTGATTATGGAGGAAAATTACTAGTCAGAGGAAATCTTCAATATGGATGAAACCTTTCTATTCTCGAAACGGATGCTTGAAAAGACTTTCATTCACAATGATGTCAAGTCAGTGTCAGATTTCAAGGCTTTTAAGGACAGGACAATAATCTTGCTTGAGGACAATACTGTAGCCTCTGATTGAAACCCTATGTGATTTGGCACGATATGAACCCTTGGGCCTCCAAGTGTATCAGTGAGTACAATCCTGGGGCCAAATGGTAGGGCAGCAGTAAACCACCATGGTCTGAAAGGCAATCTCATACAAGGAGGGTCCTAGCTGAAGTCCAGAGATTTGCCTAAGTATGCTGGGCAAATACATGTGCATGATCTGGGTTAGCTAAGGACTAGGGTTTATCACTGTGTTGGGTATCTGTCTATCATCTAAGACTATATCAAGAACCTTGCTTGGGCGTAGGGTGATGTAACCAAAATGTCTAAGAATGGCATCTGGAAGAAGGCACTCAACAGGTTCGTCCATGACTTCCAAAAATTTACTAAGGATGAAGAAGTTGTAAAAATCAACAAGCCTGCACTTGAGATGTCAAACAACCTTAACCTGGCTATGAATGAGAATGACATTTAAGAACTCCTCAGTGGTGGTTCCCAATTCTGAAGAATTGGTTAATAAGAAGTTGCTAACAACTGTAACATGTGCACATAGCTGAAGAAGAGGCAAAAGAAAAGGTAACTACAGGAAAAGAAAAAGAAAGAAGAGAAAAAAGAAAAGAGAAAAAAGAAAAGAGAAAGAAAAAGAAAAACAACAACGAATCTTCAAAATGTTCACAGCAAAAGTATAGAAACTTTTGTAGACCTCAACAAGCTCCTTTTAAAATGTGGGGGGAAAACAGTATAGAAAGTAAACATAGATACCAGAGACAGTGTGGGAAGAGAGTGGGAGATGGCAGAGGGTAAGAGATAGGGAATCAAGGATGGGGGAAAAAAAGGAAAACATACAGGAAACAAGAAATGGAAAATTATTTGTTGACAATAACATGTATGTTGATGTGCTTGATTGAGACAATATCCAGTGTACTCTGGATGGAAAATCTCATTTTGTATGCTGTAATGATGTAGAATGAATGAATGTAAATTAATAAATTTAAATTAAAAAAAGAAAAAGCTTGAAAACATGGCCAGGCCTCTGTGGTGCAGTCTGTAGTGTACCAGACTACAGAGCTACACACTGACTGCCATTCTAGTCTCCAGCCTGGTTAGCCTGAAAACATGCCGTGTGCATGTAAGAGTGCTCAAGATCCTGGAGGACTGGAAGAACAGGATTGTGGCATACCTGAGCCGGTGGAAGGTGCTTCTTTCTCTCTCCTCTCTTATCCACATTCAGACACTCTATTATGAATTTTTTAAAAAGTTAGGAAACATGAACCACACAGTGTTGAAATGTTTTATTAGTAGAGAGAAATGCTCATGGTGCATTATCTGCTTATAAGCAACTATGATGAAAACTGAAATGAAACAAATTACCATAGACATATCTATGACTGGAGTAACACCTCCTCAGGAAAAGCTCCAGGCATATCCTTTAGGAGGTATTCCCAAAGGCTTTGCCATCATAGGAGATTACAACTCCATGTGTGGTACTGCCCTAGAAGACCATCCAGTGGGACAAGATGTGGAGGTGGAAGACAGTGATTTTGATGAACCTACTCCTGTGTAGGCCGAGGCTAATGTGTGTGTTTGTCTCTTCCTTCCTAACAAAGTTAATAAAGTTAAAAAAAAATACATAAACAGAAGAAAAGCTTCTAGAATAAGGATATAAAGAAAGTGTTTTTGTACAGCTATACAATGTGTTTTATGTTTTGAGGTAGTGTTGCTATGAGTGACAAGAAGGGACAAAAAGCCCCATGTTTCTGTAGCAGCTATCATTTTTTTCCAAAAAAAAGAGGGTTTATTTTTCTACATTCATTCATTGACATGAGATATACACCAGATTTCTCCTCCAGTGCTAAAAACTCACAATTGCTATAACCTCCAGGAGGGCTATCATGAACAGAAGGCTATATCAACTTCAACATTCAAGGTAATTTAAAATCCTGAAGGGTCCCTGATTTAAGAACTAGACAGAAATGCTTCTAATTGTTATCTCCTTCTGGTTCTTAATTCCTTTGCATATTGTGATAGATTGCTTATCTTAATCTAGTTAAGTGACAACAAGATCTGAGAGTGTTTTGTATATACTTGTTTTAAAAATTCCTTGATAAGCTTAGCTGCAGTGGTACATAGGTAGTGCCACTGCTTGGTAGGCTGGAAACCTCATGGGCGGTCAAATTTGCTTCCCAGATAACCAGAACACCCCTGGCATAGTTGTATATATTTGTAATCCTAGCTAACTGGGAAACTGGGACAAGAGGACCACAAAACAAGATCTTATCTTTGTCTCTCTGTTTCTTTCTTCCTCCCCCACCCCAACACCTTTTTTCATTAAAGGAAAAAATATCTAGACAAACTTTTTACTAGTATTTTATGTCTATGTATTTTCCTTTTTACTCTCCATTTTTTTCCCCACAAATTTCCAAGGACAATCCCCCAAAACATTATGTTTTATTACTTAGTTGCAGATAAATTTTTCCTGATAATCCTCACACCTGTGGATGTTTAAAATCCAAGTCCAGTTGGTGAGATAGGCTTTTCTAGAGCCAAAGTTATAAGGAGAAGTCTGATGACTGTTAACACCCCAGGTTCCAAGCTCCCAGCATCACAACAAAAGGCTGCTAAGTCACCACTTGGTACAGTCCCTGAGTAGCAGTGCCATGGACTAAGACCAATCAGAGTGTCCCCTGTTTTGTCCTGATGAACATAGGTAATATCATGTAATAAGGTCCACATAATTCTAAAAAATAAAGAGGCTAGCAAGCAGATGGATCATAGGCACCATTGATCACAGATCATCCAACTAATGCTCCCCAATTAAAAGCTGACTCTAAGGTTAATTGAAGCCTGAATGTAATTCTTTTCATTAGCAGGGAGGTGATGACAAGAAGTAGGAATGCTGCTCCCAGAGCTGTATTTTTATTGTAATTGGGTCCCACATGGCAGTAATAGCACACCCTGCTCCATGCATCCAAACAGCATCAGTGCCAAAGAGGGATGGCGTTCCAATCTGGATAACAACCTGATTCAGTTGCAAAACAAATTATCCAGGTACATGACAGGTACAGCAACCAGGTTCCAATGGGCTTGTCCAACAACTTGAGATACAGGTAGAGCTACAGAGGGCAATGTGTTGAGTCCATAATGGCCTAGGTGACAGGCTGGACCAAGAGCTACCTCTCTCCCACTGGCCATGAGTGCCAGGGCCAGGGGTCCATCCTGGGAGCCCCACAGCCACGACTGCTTTGTAGCCCATAGGCTGCAGGTCCACCCTGCACAGTGGGAACCCAGGACAGTGTTTCAATGTGTTCTGTCCACCCTGCCCCCTCTTTTCTGCCTTTTTTGTTACTTAGTTCTTTATATGATTCCATTGTACCACTCATTTTCTTCTATGAATAACACTTTTTATTGTAATTACTAATTTACATATAATCGTTGTACATCTTTGTGGCGGATAGCCTGATTTTTCAAAATATGTATACAGTGTACAAAGACCAAATCAGAGAAAGGGAGAAAGGGGGGGGGGCACCCTTAAGAGGATCTTCATGCTGTGATCCAAGACAGATCACAATCTGTGCATCTCCCATATGCAGGACTCAAATCCAGAATTTCTCTATGTGGGGTTCAGCTGCATTACCACTTCACCACTGTCTCGTCCCTGTTTTCCTATTTTGGACTCTGTATTTCATTATGAATATTTGTCTTTCCATCTTACATTATTTTCCTTTTATCTGAAGAAATTTATTTACTATTTTATATAGTATTTTGGATTTACTGTGTTCTATATTTTGTAATATCTTAGTTTGGGAGCTAAAATAATTATTTTGAGACATTTTACCTTCTTTTTCTAGAGATTTTTGCCTTAGGGCGTGCTCACCAGAGTGAAAGGGAAAGTGAGAAATCATCTGCCAAGAGAGTGGCCACACCACAATCCCTTCTCTTCTATTTTCCTTCTGGGATCTTGGGCAGGCATGCACAAAGGCCCAACATGAGCTTCAAGATATTGGTTCTGTAACTTGAATGGCAGTCAGCCATGTGGGAGTCCAGAGAGGCAACCTCTATGTCATTTGCTGGTCTCAAGACATTTTACCTTTTTTATGATGTAAGTATTTAATTCCATAAATTTCCCCTTATTCATTGCTTTTTCTGTGACATATTTTTGTTGTGCTGTATTTTCATTTGCTTTCCATTCAAAATATTTTCTTCTTTATAGTTCTTTTATGACCTCTAGATTATTATACCTCTAGTATGCTAATGACCAGATACAGTAGAATTTATCATTATCTTTCTAAAAATGATTTCTAGCTTTGTCCTTTTACAATTAGAGAACATACTTTGTGTGATTTCAGTTCCTTAAATTTGCTAAGGTATTTTTTTTTTCCATAATGGCAGAGATTGTGGTCTACCTTGACAAACCTTTCATGTACACTTGAAAATAAAGGCATTGCTTTTTAAAATTCTTTATAAATGTAGATTATATGTAGCTCATAGATATTGTTTTTTCCTATCTTCTATATCCTTATTAACTCACTTATTTTTCTACTACTAAAAAAAGATGTTTAAATTCTTAAGTGTAATCTTAGATTTGATTATTTTTCCTCAGTTCTTTACATTTTGAGTTGTTTCTTTTTGTACATTAATTCACTTTTAAAGGATTTGTATGTCTTCTTGGTTAATCATTGTAATCAGTATGTAATGTCCAATTTATTCTTGGTAATTTTTTCTTAAAGTCCAATTTACCTAGTATTTTGATATCTTATTTTTTTGTTTCCATAGTATATCTATTTCCACCTTTTTACTTTTAGTTTACCCTTAGCACTTATTACCTATTCTGACAGTCTCTATTAGGAGCATTGTTCTATAATTATTGATGTGATTGTAATTATGTTGTGATAATTTAAATGGTAGTGGTAGGTTATACATCTTACTATTTTATAATAATAGTCTTATCTATTATTTATTAATTAATTCATTTGGTTTATTAATTTGTGATTAGATCATTTAAATTTGCTATTGTATTTAAAAATTATACTTCTTTTATTCTTTTGTTAGTGATAACTAGAGGCAATGCTGTCTAATAGAATTTCGATGATTAAAATGTTCTATTATGTATTTTTCCCACAGAGAAGCCCATGATTTTCACATGACTAGAAAGTTCTTGACATGTAGTTATCAGACAAAGAGACCAAATTTTAAATCTTATCTAATTACAATCAACTTATTTGTAAGTAGCCACATGTAGCAAACAGCTACCATATTTATTAGTGCTAGAGATTAGCTTTAGAAGTTACAATATGCATCTCTAAATTATTCAGTTTTTACTTATAATCAAGAATGTATCAGTCTTGCTATAGTACAATTATTCTATTTTCCTCCCCCCATTTTTAGTCCTTTGTTGGAATTATATATATATACACATATATATATATATACACACACACATATATATATATATATGTGTGTGTGTATATATATATATATAATTTTGATCATTGCATATGTTTTTTAATAGCTATTATTCAATAAGGTTCTTATCTGTAGAGTCCAACATCTGGGTTATCATGAAGTCTTTTTATTGACTGTTTTTTTCCTTAAATATAGTCCTATTTCTTCATATATTAAATAAACTTTATTTTATATTTTAGAAAGATGATGATACTTTATAGAAATTCTTGATTTCATTAATTTTGTCAATAGAATGTTGATTTCTCTCAAGGGGTGCAGAAAGAGGTGAAGACATAGAAATAGGGAGGACAACTATAGTTACCAGAGCCTACATTGGGGTGGGGTGGTTATAAGGCAGTTGGGAAAACATTTAACAGACACAATAATGCAAGTAGATAAAGCAAAATGGGTTTGCAAAAGCATACAACTGAGTGAAAGAAGCAGACATTGACAATCTTTTACATACATACACACACACACACACACACACGCATATATATATATATATATATATACACACATATAATCAAATGTGATGTTCTTTGTTAAAAATGATGAATATGATATTATTCTTGACTCGATTGCTGTGCACTGTGTGCATGCTTTGAAAATTTATGTCGTGCCCCACAAACATGTACAACAATTAAATGTAAATAACAAATTATATAATAAAATAAAATAGAAAAAAGGATGTTGATTATTGTTTTTCAGATAGTTAAATTATTGGTTGTTAATCTTTAACAATGGGGACTTGCTTTTACACTGTAATAGGAAACATCTGTTTTGATTTGTTCTTTGTTCAAGATAAATGTAGTCCTGAAACATCATCTATACCCTGAAGGCATGGTCTTCCAGTGTTTCAATGAAAAGAATGCAAACTCAAAATTTTATCTTCATTCTGTATTAAAAAACTATATGTGCCCAGCTAATTCAATCTTGATGTTTTCCACTATTATCATTAGATTCTTCCCCATGCATCCACAGTTTAGGGTACAATGACTTGAGAATGATCATATGCCAATTTGGAGGATATTCCTTCTGTGCCTTCTTACTCTCCAGGATTTTAACCCTTAATTTTCAGCAAATCTGACAGCCCCAAATTCTGTCCTTTGAGACCTCCAGGCATTATGACAGTAGTTTTCTGCTTGAATTCTAGTAACATCATACTATGTGGGATAAAGTGTGTTTTATTAGAAATATAAATTTACATTTAGGAAATTGAAAATGATACACAAAAACAGAAAGATATCCCATTTTCCTAGATTGGAAGAATTCATATAACCAAAATGTCAATTTTACCCAAATTAATGTGCATATTCAATGCAATTCCAGTTATATTGTCAGAGATATACTTTATAGAAAAAGAAAAAATCAATTATAAAATTTGTCTGAATTCATAAAAGGCCCCATGTCACCAAAGGAATATACGCAAAAAGGTTAAAGTAGGCAGTATCTCACTCCTGATCTTAAAATATATTGCAAAGTTGTGATAATCAAACTAGTATGGTACTGGCACAAAAACAGGCATGTAGACCAATAACAGAATAAGAAAAAACAAACTCTAAAATATACAGTCACTGATTTTTGACAAATGGCACAGGACAATCTAGTGGAGTAAAGAAAGTCTCTTCAGCGAGGAATGCTAGAAAAACCAGATATCCACCGCAGAAAAATGAAACTGGATTCCTCTCACCATTAACAGAAAGTCAATTTAGAGTGGACAAATTAACAGCACCACCACCAAGTCTTGATGTTCTGTCCCCTCCCAGCCTCAGCCAGTCCCAGTCATGGGCATGTGCATGTGTGATATATCAGGAATGTCTTCGTACTTGAATTCTGAACCTCTCATTATGGGTCAACCTCCCAGGAGACTTTTGAATTTTATAATCCAGTTTTTTTTTTTTTATTTGAATACATTTTAGAATCTCATGCAGTTTAAACCAAGTATATATTATGTTGGTAAAACCAGAAAAAGTCAATGAAATATAGAATTTGTACCATGCTAAAATATGATTTTTAGACTATCACATGAAGTTTCTTAATTCTATTGCTACTTAAAATCATTTTTATTACTGTATCTAAGACTTTAAGGAAGTAATAGATAATAAAGAACTTTTAAATGTTATGTCAGATGCTGTAAAAAATAAGATTTTTTCTTCTTATGACTGATCTGATTAGTCTATTGATAATAACATGTCAGAAAGTGATTGTTGGGCACAACTTCACTCACAAAGCATGTAAAATGTATTTGGGGGATTTTCATGAGGAGTTATTGGTACCCACAAAGGATACCTTTTATTCTTCATGGTTCTCATTAAACTCTACAAAGGACTCTGCAGCTCCAAATGGAATCCAGGTGCAGTCTCTAATCTGGGAAGGTCACCCAACCCAGCAGGTGTCACATGGGCAACCTCAGAAACCCCCTAAGCCTGGCCCCCTGCACCAGCCCTTCCACAGCTCTGCCCAGGACAGCAGGTGCCTTCTGGATCTGGGCTTGGAAGTGGGAGAGGGGGGTGGTAAGTATGGTTGTGCTCCCGAGATGCAGCTGCTCCTTTTAAACTTACTGTCCATGGTGGTCTTTCTCTGAGGTTGCCTCTTGGCCTCAGAGAATCCCAGCAGAAGTTTGGAAATAGCTTCTCTACCTGCTGGAGCATGATTTTCAGGAGCCAACTGACTTCTGGAACTGACTTTGGATGACAGCTGGGGTATAGGTTCCAGTGTCTCACCTAATAGCTTGTGTTTATAAGCTGCTGTTGGGTGTATGCTGGGTGGAGTCTTTTTGTTGTTTTTAATATTGTATTTTTGTATGCCTTTTGCAAAGTGGTGTTAACTGTTTTTGTATGAGAAAAAACACTCTTGGGCAATTCTGTTGCAAGGGTCTGATTTATTTTGAAAGGCAAATTCACCTGAAATTTTGTATTTAGTTGTGATTATTTATTGCCTGATTTTAAAATGTTGCCTTCCGGGACATCTTCTAATAAAAGAATTCTCAGACATGAAAAAAAATTTTTTTTTTTCAAATAACTATTTGAGAGTTATTAATAGCTATTTTAGAGTTATTTTTCAAATAACTCTTGGGAATGAAGTAATGAGTCAATTCACCTTAACTAAAGAGGCTTATTTCATAATGCCAAATTTCAGTTAGGAATTTAGGGAAATTTTGTTTCATTTCCTTATATAACTTCAGGATTAAAAATTGAGTCCTCCTTATAGATATTCTGATAAAATTTGTTCTAGAAAAATGAATTAACTAGTAATATAATTGTATTTAAAGAACAAAGTAATGAATATCTCAGCCTAAACATTGAATTTCCCAACTATGTCCCTTGTCCACAACTCTCCCTTCTTAATTATGCTTGTAAGTGAATAACAAGATTAAAAAGTAATTCTAAAACAATAATGCTTTGTGACCATGGTTTGAGTCCCAGACCATCCCCCTGAGAGGTGAATAATAATAATAATTAATAATAATAATTATAATTTATACTTTTACTTTTACATGATTAGGCTTTTTTTTCTTTTTTCTTTTAAGGTTTTTGTTGTTGTTGTTTTGTCAAAGGGCCTGTGCACTCTCAGGAAAGAAACAGAGAGAGACAGTGAGAGGGAAAGTGGGAAATCACCCTACCCATGGGTTATGGCCATGCCTCAATCCCTTCTCCATTCTCCTCTTAGAATTTTGGCTGTGCACACACATGTGCCTGGTATGATTTTCAAGTTGCAGGGTCTGGGACTTGACCATGTGAGAGTCCAGCACCTTAATCATCACTCCACTTGCCAGCTCCTATTTATTACATATTTTTTCATAATAGAAAGTGTGCATGAGAGAAAAAAAGAGAGACAGCCCTTGATGTAGTCATGTCACACTCTGATCCTCCTTTACAAACACTCCAGTTCATTAGGATCTTGGGCTCTCACACAAGTGCTTTGTGTATTTTTAGGGCGAGTGAGGTATCCAAACCCATGGTCACATGTGGCTTCCAGCACTGTGTGTAATATGCTCTAGACTACAACTGGGCCCGTGCTATTTAACTAATAGCAGTTGCTTTAACAAAATTGAGCAACAGCAAAGTTGGATTGAATATGTCTTAGTTCAATTAATTATACTTGTTTGTCCCATGGAGATTACTTAATTTTGAGTTGAATTCATATAGTGATTGAATACTTTTAATACAAACACAACATGTAGTATGGGATTTTTAAAGCTTAGCTTCACTGGATTTAGAGGGGTGAAGTTCATTCAGTTCACAGCTGTTGACCCCAGACAGGTGCCATTAGTTGTAATGTACTTGCCAAAGCACTGCTTGTCAAAGCCACATTTATTATCTTGCTCAAATCCTCTAAACTTGTTGAAACATTCAAGAGGCTTTATGTTAGAGGCAATGTCAACAATGGGTTCAACTAAAAAAAAATTGCATTACTGGATGTTTGGCAAGGTAGTGTATACTTTAGATGGCAATTAGATTTCACTCTTGATTACAGGCCAAATTGACTCTGCCGGCATTGGTTTCTGACTATGCTATGTCAAGTAGGATGTCAAGAGCCTACTCTGTCTCAAGAGGAGAGAGTGATGGATTATGGTCAAGGAACTAGGAGTGTTAACACTTTTGCTGTACCTTTCCCAACATTCACGTATAGCAAAGAACTATCGATTTATACCATTGTCTGCTTTTCTTATAGCATGAAGCTGTGAGCCCATGACTGTATTATACATTACAATAAATTATTCCCAGAAGATATAGCCATCTTACCAAGAAGAGACTGCAATAGCTATGTAGGAAATCTGTTATTTTTAAATAAAATAAAATTTCTAAGTGGGTGAGGCAAAAGTTGAACTAGTATGTATATGAAGAAAGGACTTTCCAATAGGCAGAAATAATCAAAAGGACAAAAATACCGAAAATTGTTTGGGAGAAGTGAAAAAATATTTTTATTTAGTTTTGATAAACAATTTTAGGAAGAAATGTTGAAAGAGGTACAAATTCAAATTTTAATAATAAAAAAGGTAGAAAAAATCAGGGTTTCTGTTGAATATTTAGCTAGAAATCATTCTCATCCCTACCAAGTGATCAGTTATTCAGCGCCTTTTTGGACTCTTGCAAAGATTAGACATTCATTATTTCATGACTGATCCTACATCCATGTTAGACAATTTTAATTGTCATTTACAAAATACTTAACCAATTTGTGTTTCTACAGAACTTCTACATTAGTAGATTATGAATATTAAATGCAAAGGCTAGGCTAAAAACCTAATACCTTATCACAAGATATATTTTATTATCTTTTATTTTTAGCAAATAAACTTCTATGTTTCTAACCGCAGGAAGACACTAATACGAAAAAAGCAAAAAACAAAAAAAGAAAGAAAGAAGAAATCTAAAATTGTGACTTTCCTATCTCATTCTAATTAGTCTTGGTTTAAGTCTGAGGTGAAGATATACATAATCCTTTTATGCAGACAATTCTTTTTTTTTTCTTTGAGAGGTTTTTGCTATAGGGCACGTGCGCTCTCCAGACAGACAGAGAGAGACAGAGAGATAGAAAGTGAGAAATCACCCCCCGGGGGATGGTCACGCTGCAATCCCTTTTCCTCCATTCTCCTCTTGGGATCTTGGGCCTCACGCACACGCGCCCGGCATGAGTTTAAGCCACCGGGTCCAGGACGCGAACCGCGGTTGACTATGTGGGAGTCCAGCGACATAGCCATTAAGCTACTCGCTGGTCCCTACTTGGACATTTCTTATTGATAAAAATTGTCTGATAATTTTTACTCCTTTACTAAATAATTACAAACAAAATATCAGAATTCTTGCTAGCCAAGTTTTAAGATACTGCTTTTAGGTACATTTTCAATCTCAAACTCTATTTTGAAGCTTATTTGTTAAGATGTTTGTTTTTATAATTTAACTTAGCTTAGTTATTAACACCCTTCGCTGACTGCTTCAAGCATTTTCTTCTTTTCTTGACTGATAATAAAGTGACTTTGTGATAGTGGATTGAGTGGTGTGCAGAGGCAGGTTATGTTGTATTTCCCCTCTTTCTACAACACCTGTATCCATCCAAAGTTCTTTAAGCATCTGTTCTTCCTTAGAGTATGATAGAAATATTCTTATATGGAGTTCCAAAGTTTCTTATATGAAGAGGAGCAGTCTTTTCAAAGTTTATTTTGTTTAACTTTATTTATTATTATTATTATTATTATTACTATTGCTTTCCAGTTTGATCAGAGAGAGACAAAGAGAGAGAGAGAGAGAGGGAAAGTGAGAAAGCAATCCATCGGGTTTGGGACTTGATCACAGTTGGCCATGTGGGAGTCCAATGGCTTTAACCATCACGCCATGTGCTGGCCTGTAAAAAGGACCATTCTTTCTTTCCATTTCTGAATATTTGAAAACCAGCCCCCAAGAGTGATAATATAGGAACAAGGTATTGCCTTTGTTATTGATAATGAACAGCTTACTGCATGGTACTAGATTTGTTCATTTGGCAGACCAATTTGCACTCCTGCACTTACGGGCAGATTGCTCGACTGAATAACTGGCCCAAAGCCAGCCACTTTGAAGAGGCAATGCTCCTGTAATAAATGTCTCTATAGAAGACACTTCGCTCTAAAGAGAAAAAGGACAGAGGTGAGCTAAGCATGCCTGACTAATCGCCTCAAATTTACTCATCAGAAAAATCCTCTCATTCTCTTCATGACAAAGACAGGCAAGCAGTATGCTGAGAAATGTTTTTCCTCATGAAAGCAAGGAATAGGGAATTAAAAGTGTTCCCAAAAGGATGTTCAATGAAGATAAACAGGACGTAATATTCTCTCTCCACAGTTATCAGAAGCTGCAGAGCATCATTTACTTCCAAAAGTCTACTTTTTCCAAAGGATATCAGATAAGCTTGAGAAATATTACTTAATGCTATTCTGTACAGTATTTTTTAAAGAGGTGTTTGCCTTAGGGTGAGAGAGTTCACCAGGGAGAAAGAGAGAGAGAGAGAGAGAGAGAGAGAGAGAGAGAGAGAGAGAGAGAGAAACAGAAACAGTGAGAGGAAAAGTGAATAATCCCCCAGGTGTCATGCCCACACAGCAATCCCTTTTCCTCCACTCTCCTCCCGGGATGTTGGGCACACATACGCACATGCCCTGCATGAGTTTCAAGTCACCGAGTCTGGGACTCGAACCATTATGTAGGAGTCCAGTGATGTAGCCACTATGCCATCTGTGGTGCCCATTTTAACTAGGTGATTCTCTAAATTTGTTCATTCCTTCTAGGGGCAAGCTCAAGTATCCTAAACTCCTCAGTAAATACTTAACTTTACAGTGTATTGCAACACTTAAGCTTCTGCTGCTATTTATCAACTTAAATTGCTATTTTTTTCCTTCATTGTTAGTATTAAGATCACATTTTAAAATATTCATTAATCATTCATGACTTACTTAAAATCATGGAGTCTTAGAGCAAGAGAATCCAATACTTAACAATTTTAACAAAAACTGAAGTCAAAGGAAACAGCAGTTAGCGTAATGGCTATGTCGCTGGACTCCCAAGTAGTCGACCACGGTTTGCGTCCCAGACCCGGTGGCTTAAAACTCACGCCGGGCGCGCGTGTGTGTGTGCCCAAGATCCCGAGAGGAGAATGGAGGAGAAGGGATTGCGGTGTGACCATCCCCCCTGGGGGGTGATTTCTCGCTTTCTGTCTCTCTGTCTCTCTCTGTCTGTCTGGCAAGCGCACGTGCCCTATAGCAAAAATCTCTCCAAAAAAAACCCAACAACAACAACAAAGAAAACTGAAGTCAAGAGACACACTCATATGAAACTATAAAATTAAGATTTAATGCTTTTTAACAGAAGAGTACCAGAACCAGCAGATGATGTAGTGGTTATGTGGGTGAATGTGGTTCTAATCTCAGACCTAGTGGTTTAAAAATCGCACCAGGTGCATGTGAGTGTGTGCCCAAGATCACAGGAGGAGAATGGAGGAGGAGGGATTGTGGCATGGCCATCTCCCGGGGGGGAGGGGGTGTGTGATTTCTCACTTTCCCTCTCATTGTCTCTGTCTCTTTCTCTCTCGGGCAAGTGCACATGGCAAAACCATCCCTATGGCAAAAACTTCTAAAAAATTAATGAATTAATTAATTGATATTTTTTAAAAAAGGACATTTCCATCACCCAAAAATCACTTCCCACTTTCTTCTGCCAGCTGCAGGTAACCAATGATATGCTCTCTGTCTCTATGCATTTGCCCGCTCATTTATATAAATGGAATCATGCAATATGTAACCTTTTGTGCCTGACTTCATTCACTTAGAGTAGTGTTTTCATGGTTCATTTACATTGTAACATGCATAAATAGTGCCATTTTATAGCTAAATAATATTCTGTGTAAGTATACTGTGTAAGTATACTTCATCTATTTACCCACTCATTAGTTGACTTTAACTGGTTTCTACTTTTTGGTTATTCAGAAGTAATGCTGTGAACATTCACTCGCATATTTTTGTGGGGATGTATGCTTTCAATTGTTTGGGGTATGTAACTAGAACAGAGTGAAACTGCTGCTTCACATGCTAATTTCTAAATTGTGAAGAACCACCAAACTTTTATTCCCAAATTAGTTGTGCCATTTCACATCTTTGTTACCAATGTATAAGGCTTCTAATTTCTCCACATCCCTCATCTGTTTTTTTTTTATTTTTGATTAAAAAATGTTTATCTTATATTTTTATTTATTAAATTGTCATTAAAATATTTGTAAGGGCTTTATAGTTACTTAAAAATTACTTCAACACATTTAATTAGTAAGTTTTCTAGCTAGAGTTATCAACTGGAATGTTTCTCTAAAACTTTGAAGATAGTCACTCATTGTTTTCTAGATTTTATGTTGAAAATATGATGCTGCTCTAATTCCTAATCCATTATATACAACTCTTGATGATCCAAATAGGTTTTGTTTTGTTTTGTTTTGTTTTGTTTTAGAATTTTTTATTTAGGGGGACCAACAACCAACAGTTGGCATAGTGACTATGTCATTGGACTCCCGTGCTGTCAACTGCCTTTCGAGTCCTGGACCCAGTGGCTTAAACTCACACCGGATATATGTGCATGCGTGCCCAAGATCCCAAGAGGAGAATGGAATGAACGAGAAGGGATTGCGGTGTGGCCATCCCCCCTGGGAGGGTGATTTCTCGCTTTCTGTCTCTCTGTCTCCCTCTGTCTTTCTGGCGAGCGCACACGCCCTCTAGCAAAAAATCTCTCAAAAAAGAAAAAAAAAAGAATTGTTTATTTAGGGACTATGGTCAACTACATGGGAGTCCAGCGACATAGCCATTACGCTAACTGCTGGTCCCACAAACAACTGATTTTTGACAATCGGTTAAGAAAAGGAAAACCCTTTTAGCAAATGGTGCCGGAAAAACTGGGTATCCACATGCAGAAGGAGAAATTGAATTCCCATCTTTCACCATTAAAAAAATCAACTCAAAATGCATCAAAGATATGAACCTAAGACTTCAAACTATGAAACTACTGGAAAACACTGGGGAAACTCAGGGAGACATTGGGGTACACAAAGACTCCAAAAGCACGGACAATAATCCCTAAAATAGACAAGTGGGACTGTATCAGTCTAAGAAATTTCTGCACAGTAAAGGATGCAGTAATTAGTGTGAATCTATGACCCTTAGAAAAGAGGAATATTTTTGTAAAATATGTCTCAGACAAATGACTAATAACAGGACTAAACAGGAAACTCAAGTGGCTTACCTGGGTAAAAAAATGTCTAACTCAATTAAAAGATGGGAAAATGAGCTTAACAAAAATATCTCCAAGGAAGACATACAGATAGCCAATAAGCATATGAGGAAATGCTCGACATCCTTCATCATAAGGGAGATGCAGATTAAAACCCCCTAACCCCTGTCAGAATGGTGAAGATTAAAAATGCAAAAAGTGATAAGCGTTGGCAGGGATGTGATTAAAGGGGAACTCTCGTACACTATTGGAGGGAATATAACCTAGTTCAGCCACTGTGGAGAACAATATGGAGGTTCCTCAAAGATCTTCAAATGGATCTACCAACTGATCCAGCGATCCCACTTATGGGTATCTACACAAAGGACAGGTGAATGCTGTCAGAAAAGCACTTGCACATCAATGTTTACTGGAGCATTATTCATGATCGCTAAGACATGGAACCAACCCAAAAGTCCACAAACAGATGAGTGGATGGATAAAGTGTGGCATATATACTCTATAGAATACTACTCAGCCATAAAACAAACAAACAAACAAACACAAGACCCTGGCATTTGATAGAAAGTGGTTGGATATTGAGGATCTATTGCTGAGTGAAGTAAGCCAAGATATTAAAAAAAGATACGTATCCATTTAATCTATACTGACTATCCACACTTCATGGTAGAGATCGAAATATTGGCAGGCATAAAAGAAGTGAAAATAGTTAGTGATGATAAGACAGTGTGGAATGGGGCGAAAGAAGAGAAGAGTGTGGAGAAGGATAGCAAGAGAACAAATAGAAAGGCATGACATTGGTGGGATACAGATATGGTTTAGTACTTATTGGTGATGATGTGTGTAGTATTCTCAACTGGACTGGTCTGAGGAGT
This sequence comes from Tupaia tana, assembly GCA_026018925.1. NCBI lineage: Eukaryota > Metazoa > Chordata > Mammalia > Scandentia > Tupaiidae > Tupaia > Tupaia tana. The sequence goes on from JAKSZU010000001.1 coordinate 82,119,634, forward strand.
ATTTCATGTTGGGTAAAGTCTTTTTACAAGCAAAATGATAAATAGTGATTGAATGTTTAAAAAATCATTGGAACAATAATAATAATCTGAAAAAAATGAAAAGCTATTGGATGATGATGATGGGGATTTTAATGTCATTGTATTTACTGATATGCATGGTATTCCTTTTGGAAAAAGAAATGTAATACACTGTAAAGATACATGTGATTAAATGTGATATAAAATTATGATAATAAATAAAATTTAAAAAAAGAGTGCTATGTGAACGGACACTCAAGTACTCAAGGAGGAAGTCACAGAATCGTGAGGGCCAAAATGAGGACAATGCAACTACAAAGAATGCCAAAACTGGCTGGAAAACCACTGGAAGCTAAGAGAAAAACATGGGCAAGATCATCCTTCATGTCCCCACATGGTGCCAACCCTACTGACACCTTGATCTCAGACTTCTGGACTCCAGACTGAGAGACAATATATTTTTGTAGTTCAAGCCACTCAGTTTGAAGTATTTTGTTACAATGGTTCTAGGAAACTAATACAGCTTTCTAGTTCCTCTTACACTGTAAAAATACTTCTTTCATTGAAAAAAGTAATTGCAGAATATTTTGAAGTTCTTTTTTTAGGTTAAAAATAAATATTATTATTAGAAATATTCCAAAGTTTCTAAAATTTTATTCTTCTGAAATATAAAGTGTGATATGTATCAACTTCTTAATTTAATACATATTTATTTAGCTTATAATGCATAAAGAACCTCTATAAGTGCTTGGACAATTGAAGTGAGCATATTGGACAAGGTATGTTACTCCTGAAATGTACCATAATTAACAGAAGACAACAGATAATAAACAAATATTGGGTTGTCAGAAATGTCATGATGTATTTTTTCTATGTTTGCTCTGCAAAAATGCTTCATGACTTTTCTGACATCCCAATAAATACATTTTCAGAATATGTTACATCTTATAAAGGGAAAACACACAGTTTTATATTGCAAAGTTAGAAGGATAAGACAATGCTTCTCTATTGAGATATTCAAAGTAAGATCCAAGACTGAGATAGAGTCAGCTAGGTGGAATTGTGAGTGCAGATTCTGGACAGAAACAATAGTATAATCCACAAGACAAGAATAAGCATGGCATGTTCAGAAATTATGAGACCAGGCTGACTATAGCAAGCTGGAGAGTAGATGGAGAAGCAGGCCAGACAAACCATGTAGAACCAGTTAGTGGAGTTTACTGTGTTTTAGCATCTAGAACCCATTTCTATTTTTCATGGTAAGAGAATCCATTGTCTTTTGTGGGATTAAGTTTCTTCTATAATCTTCATCCTGTGCAGGATTTTAGTATGGGCTTCTGCCTAGATTCTTAGAAAAATATTTGACTAAATCTTGTCTAACAGTTCATTACCTATCTCTGCCATACATTTGTGACCAAATCAAAGCGGATACTTCTGAAGGTAAGACATGCTATCTTCTGTAGCTTGAGAACTAAGTATTTCATTTGCCATAAGGATACCTAATCATGACAAAGAGAGTAAAACCGAGAGTCAGTGAGAAAGGATCCTGTAGACATCATCTAAGTGGTTGGCTCAGGAACCTCTGAAGCCAGACCTACCCTGATGGGTAGCTATTTTGAGCTGGGATTTCTGTCTCTTCCTCATAAAACAGAGATCCTGTCTATTAATTAATCTTTGTTAATTATACTGTTCAAATCAATTCCAAGTTTTCAACTAATTCAGCTTTTGATCAATACCAGTATTTCAAAACTTCTCACTGTAAATGTATGTCTGCCAATATGACATTTTAATGTTTAAATGTACATGTCTTCATAATAGCTTATACCAGTACTGATATAAAATGACCTGATGTGATTGGTTTGACTTTTTTGATTCTGAAGTTCTCTTATTCTAGTGGGTGAGTTACAGCTTTGCTTTTGCTCCCCAACCCCCCTCCACCACCCATAAGCCATTGCATATCTTTCTTTTTAAGATTTTCTTTTTTCAAGTCTATTTCTCCTATGCAAACTATCAGTAAGCTTAAGTAAGTAACGTATGTAAAATACTAGATAGTTGTACATAGCAAGGAAAATAAATGAAAAGGGGGATTATGCATGTTCCCCAGGTGTGGGTAACAATCACATTTTAAAAGGATAATTAGGAAAACTTCATTAAGAGGACTCTTTGGTAAAGACTCAAGTAAGGTAAACTAGTTGTGGAATTACATAGAAAAAGAGAATTGTAGGAAGAAATAGGGTCAGGCAAAGGTCCTGAAATGGAAATGTCAGCAGTATTTGAAGACTGAAAGAAATCCAGTGCAGCTAGAACAGTGAGCTTGATATGAGATATACCCATAAAGCCAGAAAACTACTGACCAAGGCATGCAGGCCTTTTAAATCAGGGTAGAAATTCAGGTGGTTTAAAACAAAAAAAAACAAAAAACAAAAAACAAAAACAAAACAAAACAAAACAAAAAAACAATAATAGTTTGCATAGGAGAAATGGACTCGAAAAAGAAAATCTTAGGAAGAAAGATATGCAATGGTCTACAGGTCTCAAACTGCAGGGTCAGGCATGTGGGATCCAGCACCTTACACTCATGCCATCTGCTGACCCAATCATCTTTTAACTAAAGTTTTGTATGATTTTTTCCATTCTACCACATCCCAGTGCCTGGTAACAACCATTATACTCTTTGTTGGTATGAGTTCAACATTTTTTTTAGATTTTTACATACAAGGGAGATCACATCATATTTGTCTTTCAGTATCTGGCCTACTTTACCTAGCATAATGTCCTCAAGGTTCATGTACATTGTTGCTAATAGTAGGATTTCCTTCTTTTAAGGCCTAATAATGTATTATTATGTATATATATATATATATACTACATTTTCTTTATTCACCTGCTGATAAACACCTAAGTTATTTCCATGTCTTGGCTATTATGAATAGTGCCACAATAAAGAGAGAATGTGGATATCTCTTCAGGATAGTGGTTTTGTTTCTTTGGACACATACTCAGAAAGGATTGTTAAATCATATGGTAGTTCCGTTTTTAATTTTTTGAAGAACTTCCATACTGTATTCCATAACAGGTATAACAATTTGCATTCCCACCAACACTGTACAAATGTGTCCATTTCTTCACATGTTCATCAAGAATGAATAATTTTAAAAATTAATTTATTTAATGTTATTTACTATTATGATTATTACTATTTTTTAAACTTGCTGTAGGGCACAGGTATTCACCAGAGACAGACACACACACACACACAGAAGAAAGAGAAAAAGCAAGCCAATGGGTCTGAGACTTGTACCACAGTTGGCGATGTGGGTGTCCAGTACCTTAACCATCATACCACCAGTTGGCTTTAAGACTCATTACCCTTTGATGTTTTGATAATAGCTATCTTAAATGGTATGAGGTATTATCTCATCGTGGTTTGTGGTTTTGATTTACACTTTTTCTGATGGTGAGTGTTTTTTGGGGGGGAGGGATGAGATGTTTTTGCTATAGGGTGCGTGTGCTCACCAAAAAGACAGAGATGGAAAGAGAGACAGAAAGCAAGAAATCACCCCCCAGGAGGGATGGCCATGCTGCAATCCATTCTCCTCCATTCTCCTCTTGGGATCTCTGGCATGCAAACACATGCGCCTGGCATGAGTTTAAGCCACTGGGTCTGGGACTCTAACTGCAGTTGACTATGTGAGAGTCCAGTGACGGAGCCATTAAGCCATTAGCTGGTCCCTCTGATGATTAGTGTTGATGGTCTTATTTTTATATGCTTCTTGGCCATTTGCCTGTCACCTTTGAAAAACTGTCTATTCAGTTTATTTTCCATTTTAATTTTTTTTCTTTTTTTTACTATTGAATCCTATGAGTTCCTTGTATATTTTTTACTTTATCACTTCATTGGATATATGGTTTGCTAACATGCTTTCCTATTCTCTAGGCTTCCTTCTTATTTTATTCCCTTTGCTGTGCAGAAACCTTTCAGTTTAGTGTAGTGCTGCTTGTTTTTACTTTTGTTGTCTGTACTTTTGGTATAAATTTCAAATAATCATTGCCAACACTGTTGTCAGGGAGTTTATACTTTACATTTTCTTCTAGGAATTCTTCAGGTTTGGGTCTTAAGTTTAAATCTTTAATCAATTTTGCATCTTTTAATGTATAATGCAGGGGAAGGGTCTAATTCCATGATCTGTCATGTGGACATCCAGTTTCTTGAGTATGTTTTACAGAAGAGTCTATGTTTCCTTTTCGTATATTTTTGGTGACTGTGTTGAAAATTAGTTGATGATGTATGAATAAATTTATTTTTTTTAACTATTAGGTTCAATTGGTCTATACTTTTATGCCAATACCATGCTGTATTGATAACTATAACTTTATATTGTATTTTGAAATAAGGAAGTATGATGTCATTAGTTTTGTTGATTTTCTTCAGTTGCTGTGAGTAATTATTGTTGTTTTGTAGTCTGTGGGAGGCTGCACACCAGCGAGTCTGCCGAGGTTTCTCAGAGAGCAAACAATTGCCATGATTGGTTCTCTTCATAAAACCTGACCTTCAAAACCTTGCTCTGATTGGCCACTAGAATCCCTCAGATTTACATATCTGGCACCTCATGATTGGTCCAAAAGCAACCAATCATAAACCACCGTTTACAACCAATCACGGCCCACCGTTTACAACCAATCATAACCCACCTTTTATGATCCACCAACGTGTATATAACCACCATGCCTGGCCCACAATAGCCAGACGACCAGGAAGATAACGAAGACAACACAGAAGATCAGGAAGACTACGACCCTGGAGAGCCTGAAGAGCTGAAACACCGCACAGTCTCCAGACGACCTTGAAGAGCTGTAGCACTACATCATCTCCAGACGACCCTGAAGAGCTGTGACACCGCATCGTCTCCGTGCTGCTCACAACAGACGACGCGACCGTAAAGAGTTGTAACACTGCATCATCTCCGTGCTGTACCGTGCTGCCCACAATAAACAGATGACACTGTGTCGTTCCCGTGCTGTGACACTGTGCTGCTTGTTCCGGCTCTCACTCCTTCCCTCAGGAAACCTGTTCGACTGTCCCCCGGGGTTGGGACACGTGGTGCCCGAACAGGGACGGGACAATAGTCCGATAGAATTTTAGGATAGTTTTTTCTTTTACCGTTAACATTGTTATTGAAATTTTTTAAAAGATAGCATTGAATCTATTGATCATTTGGGAAATTTGGATATTTTAGCAATATTAATTAGTCCAATTTACTTTCATAGAAATATGATCATTTATTTGCTTCAAGTTTTTTCATCAGCATTTCATAGTTTTAAGTGTACAGATTTTTCACCTGCTTGATTATGTTTATTCCTAAGTGTATTATACTTTTTGGAGTTATTGCAAATGAGATTGTTTTCTTGATTTATTTCCCATAGCTCATTTTTAGTGGGTAAAAATGCAACTAATTTATATATGTTGATTTTGTGCCCTATAACATTACTGAATTTATTTTATTTCTAACTTTTTTGGGAGTTTTGTCAACTACTCTAAAAGAGACAGAAAATTGCCTGTAGTTCTTAGGTACTCATAAACAAATGTTGACTGAATGAATTAAAGAACTATTTTTTTTTCTTTTTGTAAGTTTTTTTTTCTTTCAAAAGAGAGAGACAGAGCAAGAAAAAGAGAGAGAGAAAGAAAGAGACAGGTGCCCTCCATAAGGTCTCACACTGTGTTTCTTTCTCAAGTTTTTCCAGCAAACCAGGATTATGGCATACATGCTTGTATAGCATGTACACATTTTCCTGGGAACCAAACTCCAATCATCTGTATGGCTCCAGTGCTGCAGCCAGCCCTAGATTAATATTTAAAGCTATAATGTTTAAGTTTGCAATATGTATCTCATATTTTGTGTTTCCTTGCTTCTTTTTCTCTATAAATGTAGTCTTATTCTTATATGCTTATTAGGTCTTAGAATTATTTCATAGTGAGTTATATGCCTTTTAACTGTAACAATGTGTTTCTTAAATCTTTCCTGTGGAATTTATAAACCAAAATTGTACTGCAAAAATGGTCATCAAGGGCAAATCCTTGCTTTGGTATCTTCAAATGTGTGACTTTAGTGACCTTTCTTAACCTCACATGGTCTTCTCTCAGGGTATAAACAGAGAAGAGAGAGAGAGAAAACCTGTTGTCTTTTATTCCTCTTCTTATAAAGACAACGGTCCTATTTTGTCAGAGGTCCACCTTGATCACCTAAAATAACCTTATTTATCTTCCTAAAGATCCTTTCTCAAAATGCTGTCAAATTTGAAGTTAAAAACTTCAATACATAAGCTTTGGGAGAGCACAACTCAGCCCATAACATTCTGCTCCTCACTTCCCATCAAGTTGCATTCAACATCCCAAGTGCCTCAAAAGTCTTAACCCACTATAGCATTAATTCTGAGTCCAAAGTCTTCACTAAATATCATTGAAATCAGGTAAAGGTGAAGAGACATCGTGAGACAAAATTGTTCAAGCTATTAACTGTGAAATCAGACAAATGCTTCCCAAATACAATAGTGGGACAAGCATAGGAGAGGCAGATCTTAAGCAAATAAAACAGCTAGCAAGGCAAATTCGATTAAATGATAAGACTTGATAATAGCACTCTTTTGTTGGATACTCTGTCCTATGGTCCCCAAGGCAGCAGTACTGCACCCATGGCACAAGACATGAGAGGCACTGCCCTCTCATCTGTGCATCCTGCCCTCCCTCAGCTGAGTAGATTGGTTCTGTCCCTGAAGTGCTGTTTAGCAGCACCTCGAACCCCTGAAACTGAGCTGAAAATAACCTTGCTCCCTGCATTTGGGATAAGAATGGCAGGACTGATGATTTCTGAATAGCCTTCAGTGTCATTCTTCCCTTCTCTGGAAAGATAGTGCTAGATAGTTTATTGTCCTGTCCTATAGAATCTCAGAGTTCTGAAATCTCTTGTCATTCTGTCTTATTTTCTCTGTCTCTTTTAGTTCCATTGGCAATGTTTCTGTTGGTATAATCCCATAGCTATTTCTAGCTTTGGCTTAAATGGCTGATTAAATCTGTGAGTAATCTCTTTATAAAGTGATTATCCAGGGTGCCCTTGCTGTTCTTTCCAGAACATGCTTTTTCTCTCTCTTTTTTTTTTTTTTTCACAATATGGATAAGCTGAAAACTTTCTAAATCTTCAAGTTCTGGTTCTTTTTTACTTAACAATTTCTTCAATTTATCTATCTCCTCTTGTATTTTACTATAAGCAGTAAGAGAAACCAAGCCACAGCTTCAAGACCTTGCTTAAAAATATCCTCTGATTAATGTTGAAGGTCAATACTCATGAGTTCTATTTTTCAGAAAATACTATAACACTATTTAGTCAAGTTCTACCTCTTTATAAGATGAATCACTTTTCTTCCATGTTTTGATAATGCGTCCCATGTTTCTCCCTGAGTCCTCACCAAAACCACCTTTAATATTGATATTTCTACCAATGTTCTATTTGTGTTGATATATGTGTTTTCTAGAAAAGTTCTTCACTTCTCTTATAATTCTGAGCTCTCTTTTAACATTTGTAATTCTACTGACAATCCTTTCAAGACAATCTAGGCTTTTTCTAGCATGCATATCAAAATTCCTTTTGGACTCCACCTATCACCTAGTTAGTGATAAGTAGAGGTCCTTCCACAGACACTTCCAAAGGCGCTTCCACAATTTTAGATATTTGCTACAGTACCACTCCACTTCTTGTATCTGTATTCATGTACTCAGACTGCCATAATAAAATATCGCAAACTAGATAACTTAGACAAAAGAAATTTATTGTTTCACAGTTCTAGAACTACACATCCAATATTAAGGTGCCAGTGGTGTTGGTTTCCACTGATACCCCTTTTCCTGGATTAAAGGCAATCACCTTCTCTCGGTGTCTTCACATAGCCTTACCTCTGTGTGCGTGGTGGAGGTGGAGGGAAGAAAAGGAGGATCTCTGGAATTTCTTTTTTTATAAGGACATCAATCCTAGAGGACTCCTTGATGATCTCATTTAACTTTCATTACCTCCTTTAAAGAACTTACCTTCAATAGAGTTTCATTGGAAGTTAGGGCTTCAATATGTGAATTTTGGTAGCACACAATTTTATTCCAAACAACACATTTTAAGTAAAATTCTAGTAGTAACTAAGTTTCTTTCGGAAAATTAGTTGCTCTCACTGTGAGAGACACATTACCACGTACAGGTCAGAGCCATTGCTAGTGATGAGATGGTTTATCCTGTATATTGAAGCAGGAAAATGTGTTGGTTTCAGTAAAATTAATATAAAGTGTATTTCATTAAAAAGTTAGAAATGTATAATCACATGTCTGTTGTGCTTGAAAAATATACTCTTGAGTTTTTAGAAATAGAATATGCTAAACTGGTAGGCTAGGTAAAAGAGTAAAGTAGGTCTTAGTAATAACTAGGGAGACACAACAGAACAAGAAACTAAAGATTCTGCAATCAGTTTCTGTTTTTTTTCTTTTTCTTTTCTCTCTCTCTCTCTCTCTCTCTCTCTCTCTCTTTTTATATTTTTTTTAATTTTTTTTTTTTTTTTTTTTTTTTTTTTTTTTTTTTATTATAGGGCATATGGGCTCACCAGAAAGACAGAGACAGAAAGTGAGAAGTCATTCCCCAGGGGAGATTGCCATGCTGCAATCCCTTCTTCTCCATTCTCCTCTCAGGATCTTGGGCATGCACACACACACACCCGGTGTGAGTTTAAGCCACTGGGTCTGGGGCTCAAATCGCAGCCAACTATACGGGAGTCCAGGGACATAGCCATTATGCCAACTGCTGGTCCTAAGATTCTGCATTCTTATAACCATGGAAATAAAGTGTTCTGCAAGATATTATTAAGTCTGGCTAAGTGAGATAAAAGTTTCCATTAAGAATGAATCAGGCTGGCTTCATTCCTGATTGCCTTTGTTAATGCTTTGCTAGGTAAGTCATCTACTCCAAGTGCCAAAACCTTCTGGGCATTCAGGACACAGGACGGAGTAAGACAAACAAGTGGAACAAACATAGTTGATGACACATCCATAGCACCTCTGCCTTTGGTGGTAGAGGAAAGTTTCTGCCCAGTTTCTGTACAGACTGACATCACTATGTTAGCTTTTCAGTCTGTTGTAGACCTTTCCCAAGAAATGGTGCATCCTACATGATGAGCAATCCAGGAGTGCTGGGAATATATCATTCGCAGGATAAATCTGCTTAATGGGAAAATCTTAAACTATAACTATTTTGCTATAAAGTTTTTTTCCTTGAGAATGTGAATTAGTTCAAACAAACTAGATATAATGTGAACATAATCTGGATTTCGTGTTTGTTTATGCATGATTTATTTCAATATAAACATTTAATTATGGGTTAGAAAACCTAAAACCTAGCTCATTCCTTGCAGATAAAGTATTATTAGGGAATACACATCCATCGTTATTTTTTAGTTTCTTTTCTTTTTTTCTTTTTTTTAATGGCTGTGACAGAGTTTATATTACCATAATACTGAAACTATTTGCTACCTGATCTTTTAAGAAAAGGTATGGGAGCCAGCAGGTGGAGTTGTGGTTAAGGCACTGAACTCCCACATGGCTGATCACAGTAGTTCGAATCCTGTGCCTAGCGATTTGCTTTCAAATTTTCCCCCCTCTCTGTCTTTCTCTGTTGAGTGCACATACCATATAGGAAATTTTTAAAAATAAATTTAGTTACATATTTTAAAAAAATGTGTGATAGGTGGATCAGCAAATGGAGTAATGTTTATGTCACGGGACTCCCATATAGTTGACCGTGGTTCGAGTTCCGGACCTGGTGACTTAAACCTCACACTGGGTGCGTGTTCGTGCGTGTCCAAGATTCCAAAAGGAAAATAGTGGAGAAGGGATTGCAGTGTGGTATCCCCACTGGAGGATGATTTCTCACTTTCAATCTCTCTGTCTCTCCAGTGAGTGAATGCACCCTATAGAAAAAAAAAAATCTCTTTAAAAAATGTGATAATTTCTAATATGGATGAATGTTTAGAACAATACACAGTTGACTGAAGCCACATAAAAATACTTCTCCTCCCCCAAAATGCACATATGCACGTATTTCAAGCATCTCCCCATCACCTTGGGGCACTGCAGATGTTATTAGCCAAACTTGATATTATAACTATTGACCAGATTTTGCCTAACTCGTTAATGTTTTTCAATTACTTACAAAATGTAATCCTTTTGTAACATGCTTCCACAAGTGATCATCAAGACTTCTTCAAGGTAAAGTACCATGTTTATTGTAGGTTTTATGAATCTCTTAACCATTTAATCATGTGTAGCTATGTCATCATTTTCATGGATTGTATCTCTTTTTTGTGATCTCTAGTATAGTTTATGAGTGTTGTGCTTCATACTCCATTTTTTTTGTTTCTTTCTTTTTATTTTTTTTTTTGGAGAGGTTTTAGCTATAGAGCACGTGCGCTCACCAGAAAGTCAGAGAGAGACAGAGAGACAGAAAGCTAAAAATCACCCCCCGGGGGGATGGCTACGCCACAATCCCTTCTCCTCCATTCTCCTCTTGGGATCTTGGGCACGCATGCACACGCGCCCGGCGTGAGTTTAAGCTGCCGGATCCGGGACTCAACCTGCAGTCAACTACATGGGAGTCCAGCGACATAACCATTACACTAACTGCTGGTCCCTCCATTTTTTTCTTCTAAGTTCTATAGTTTTGTTTGTTTTGACTGAAGGGTGTGTTAACTTGCGAGGGAGAGAGGGAGAGAGAGAAAGAGAAAGCACTCCACCTCCCCCAGAGGGAAATGCACAATCCCTTCTCCTCCATTATCCTCTCAAGATATTTGGCACAAAAGCACACATGCCCAGTGTGCTTCTAAAGCTATCAGGCCTAGAATTTGAATTGTGTAATGAACCTTGTGACATTCAGCAGACTTAATCACTATACTATCTGGCTGGCCCTAAGTCCTACACATTTTATTGGACAATTTTTTTTTTTTGAGTGTTTTTTGCTATAGGGAGCATGAACTCGCCAGAAAGACAGAGAGACAGAAATCGAGAAACCATCCCTCCAGGGGGATGGCCACACCGCAATCCCTTCTCCTCCATTCTCCTCTCGGGATCTTGGGCACGCACACACATGCTCCCAGTGTGAGTTTAAGCCTCTGGGTCCAGGACTCGAACCAGAGTCATGTACATGGGAGTCCAGCGACAAAGCCTGTACATCAACTGCTGGTTCCATTGCACAATTTTTATAAAAGACATACTAACTGGCTTTTCTTATTTTCTCTTTCTCACTTGTCTAACTATCCGTTTGTGGTTTCTGTCACTGCCTCTTTCATGAACATTTTATTGCCAAGCCCTTCTCTCAGGCTCTAAATTTCAGGAAAATTAAAATAACAAGTTCCTGTCCTCATGGAGCACACATAAAATTTAAGAGAATAATCGTAATCTACTAGATGAATAAAGACACAACAAGCAAGTTGGATATATATTGTAATAAGTTTTATGAGGGAAACAACCAGGGAGAGGAGAGAAAGAAATGGAGGTGGCACTTTAGAAAAATGATACATACAGTCTCCCAAGATTGACTCAGGTGGAGACAGAAAGCCTGAATAAACCGATAACAAGCAATGATGCTGAGTCAGTAGTAAATAAAATCCAGGCCCCGATGGCTTCACTGCTGAATTTCACAAGACTTTTAAAGAAGAGATAACCCCCATTCTACTCACACTGTTTCTAGAGATCCAAAATGAAGGAACCCTTCTGAATTCATTCTATGAAGCCTCTATTACTTTCAATCTCAAAATGGCTAAGGATACTGCAAAAAAGGAAAACTACAGAGCTATATCTCTGATGAATATATCATGCTGTGCAAAGTCTGTTTCCAATCTAAATAATGTATAGCAATTGAATGTATAAATAATAATAATAATAATAATAATAATAATAATAAAATAGATAGATAGATATAAATAGAAAGAAATGGTAGCAACGTACTTCTTTGGTTGCTCTCCCTGACTTTTCTGCTATGAAGGAGGTGTTTTCAGAAAAACACATACAAGTGGAGTAAGAATAATAAGCATGGTAAAAAAAATATGTTATATATGTTATCCAGATAAAGCATCTGAAATGACCCTGGTAATCCTCAAGTCCCTAGTCATAGACCCTCAAGGTGATTATGACTGCTGTAACTGAGAGTGATGATAATCATGACACCAACTGATTATCAATCACAGTGCAGAAACAATGAAATACAGTCTCAATTATTAGGGTTCTTGTCAAATTAGAAAACATATGCAATTCCAACATTCTTTATGGGAATGGTTCCTAAAACTTAAGGTTTATTATCAGAGAGGAACCAAAAGTAAGAAAGGACAGGTAAATGAAAATAGAATTATTAAATGTCCACATGACATCCTTCTTAGGCGCATTTTATGTGTTATCTAACTGAACTTCATAATAATTATATGCAGTAGTTTTTATTTCTCCAATTTGTAAATAAGAAAACTGAATCATGGAATGGTTTTATAATTTGTCCATGTTCACTCAGCTCACTGAAATCAAAGCATCTAAACAGATTTCAAACAGGTAATTAAAAACTGGAATTAAATATAACTTGATTTTTGTACAAAGAATATTTGAAATCCAGGTATAATTTTTTCCACAATATTTATTTTCTAAGAATGTTTTGAAGATTCTTTATGTATGTCTTCATGCCAACTGAGAAAAGAATAAGTTATTATTTATAGACTAAACAGGAATGAGAAATGTCAAAAAAAAAAAAAGAAAAAAATTGGAAGACATGAATGTCGGCATTAGTTTAAGACTTCACTTAGAGGGCCAGCAGATGACATGGTGGTTAAAGCACTGGCATCCCACAGGGCTTACTTCAGTTCAAGCCCTGGACCTGGTGGTTTGAAAATCACATTGGACATATGTGTGTGCATGCCCAAAATCATGTGAAGAGAATGAGGGGAAGGGATTGTGGTGTGACCATTCCCCCTGGGGAGGGGGGTGATTTCTCTATTTCCCTCTCACTCTCTCTGTATCTATCTCTCCATCTCTCGTGAGCACAGATGCCCTATGGCAAAAGTCTTAAAAAGAAAAATAAAAAAAAGGGATTTCACTTAGAAAAGTTTGCAAAGGAAAAAAGACAGGAAAGACTGCAACAGGTTGTAAGGTCACCTTACTCATATTGTATTGTCTTCAGCCATGGACTCATTCATGTTGATCATCACCTCCACAAGAGACACTATTCAGCTCACTGTCAGGAATTAAAGATTTATGCTGACTGAAAAATTTTAAGCACACAGCACACGAGCCAAGCTAATTTAATTGTTTTGATAGTCGTTAATTAGGCTCACAATGATGACAGGTGTTTGCATTTGTGTAATTAGAAAGAGTGCCAGAATATAATTTATAAGAAATCCTAAACTAAAAATTTGACATCTGAGAACTAGGTCATTGCTATAAAATAAAATTTATAAAATAAGGCAAGTAGTTTTATTACTATATTTTTTAATTTTAGAAAGAGTATTAAGAGGCATTGTCTCTAGTTTCCTCTTTACTCTCCAGAAGAATGCACTGATTTAGATTATTTTTTTAAATCTCATTTAGGGATGAGGCTGCTAGTGCTGTCATGAGGGAAAAAAGCATGGAATTGAAGAAAACCTATAGTTAGCAGTAGACTCCTCCTTCGTTCTCCATATCTATTTCTTCCTCTCAACTTTAATTTATCTTGTCTCGGATTTAATTCTCCATTTATTTTATGTTCTTGTTCTTAATTATATTGTACTATAGTCTTTTATCACCCTTTTGCTTAGTCCTGAAGTTAAATTTTCTATGACAATAGGGATTCTCTATATCAACACCGTTTGAAATTTTTTGTGTTCTGCCTGAAAGACAAAGTCTTGTAATTGATAGAATATCCTCTTGGTTGAACAGTTTAATCAAGATTCCAAGAACTTTAGGGACATTACTACAAACATACACCATATTATACTATTATTTTTCTCTAACACTTTGTTTCATTAACATAAAAAAGAAAGTAGTGCTGTTCATTTTTAGCCATGTACTTCCAAAAGACAGTTTTAAAATGCTCCTACTATTTTGTTTCTTAATATTTCTTAAAATTTACTCAACATTTTATGTTTCTTTTCTTTCTTTTCTTTTTTTGGAGAAGTTTTTGCTATGGGCATGTGTGCTCGCCAGAAAGACAGAGAGAAACACAGAGACAGAAAGTGACAAATCACCCCCGGGGGGGATGGTCACACTGCAATCCCTTCTCATCCATTTTTTTTCTCAGGATCTTGGGCACACATGCACACACGCCTGGTGTGAGTTTAAGCCACTGGGTTGGGGACTCAAACTGCTGTCGACTACATGGGAGTCCAGCAACATAACCATTATGTCTCTTTTTGTCTTTCTGGTGAGCACACGCGCCCTATAGCAAAAACCTCTCAAAAAAATAAATAAATAAACAAATCAATAAATAAATAAAGTTCTCAAACTTTGTGATTGCTTTGTCCCTAGCCACATCTTTGCAAATAAACCAGCTGTACCTGTTTCTCTGGATCCCTCCCACCAAGTAAACAGGAGAGCATTTAAATCTCCTATGCTTCATAAAGGGCCTAAAAGTAAATAAAACAGATTTTTCTACGAACTTCCTCCTGTTGATACTGTGCAACACTTAAAAGATGAAGTGACTGCATTGAACTACGCCTATAGACATGCAGATTCTCAGGAAAACATAGCACTTGCCAGAGTCAATGCATTCTAGTCCCTCACCTACTTGAGAGTGTTTCTTCCGTTGCTGGTCTTGACAGACACAAAGGAAGAACATGCCTCATCTTTCTAGTTTATCCATGTGAATATCTGCTTTTTAGCACCATACACTGGGGCCACCAAAGTTGATAATTATTATTATTATTTACCACCCCATTCAATGCAGAGATCATTTAAAATCCACCTCCATGTGCCACTTTCTATGAGACAGTGGATCCTAAGAGCATTAAGAGATCCTGCTGGCCAAAACAAATGGGCATCTCTACTAACCAGCATGAACAAAAACACCAGAGGGATAAGTCTCAAATAAGCTATATGAGACTCCTGGTATTTTGCATGGGTCTCTGGAGTAGAGAAACAGCAAAAATAATTGAGCTCTAGTTCCAACAGGACAATGAAATAAGGGTTCTTCATTGACCTCCATTGAATTTAGTTGCATTAAAGGACAATTAAAAAGATATCTTTTTGCAAACTTTAAAATAATAAAGCTCACATCTACTGCATAAAATTGTTTCTCTCAGATAAGTTCTAAATTTCTGATGATTTGCTTAACATTCATAAGGACCAATGAGTTATAAAATTGTTTTCATCTGAAATAGGTTCTTCTTTCCTGAAGTACTGTTTGAATAGGTTTAAACCTTACATACTTTTGCACAGCTATTTATTCCTGTAAAGGAAATTGAGCTTTTGCAATTATTATACTCAAAAATACCCTTGAATTTCCCCACCATCCTGTGGTATGACAGGTACATCATATTTGCTGTATCTTTATTTTTAATAGTTGTGGCTTTTAAGAATTAGAATATTTTAGTGACAAGAATACTCAATCCACACACTAATGCTCTATAAGGAGCAAAATATCTAAATCAATACACATTTTAGACCAAAAAAAAAATCAATAATGCCTAGACTCTAGTAAGCAGAAAATGTCCTTGTGCTTCAGATAAGTGCTGAGGATCTGGTAGGATACTTATTATTGGATTGATTTTGTTTCGGGTTTTGTGCTATAACTTTATTAACCATGTTATATTACCAATGTCCCCCTTTGTTATAACCTACGCATCGAGGATTAGAGCACCACTTTCAAATATATTTGTTTACGGTGTAACACTTGAGGGACACCTGAGTCAACTGCTTAGGGTTATAAAATGACTATAAGAAAAAAAAAGCAATAAAGATGATTCGTAGATTAATAAGTCTTTTTTTAATATTTATTTTTCTAAAGCAGAAATTACAGACCTTTTTTTAACAGAGAACTTTACATTCTTTTGTTTGCTAAATGTTTTTTTCCCTTTGTCCTCCCGCGCGCCCTCTACCCACTTTCTGACACCCACTCCCCTGCTTTACGATCTCTGATCTCTGCCCTTATCCTCTGTGCCAACATATCTTTAGATTTTTTAATTTCTGACAGAGTGCAGACATTGAGTACATATTAAGTGGGGAGATACAGTGTGTCTCTTTGAAATCTGGTTCACTTCATTCAATATTAAGTCTTGTATAATCATCCACTTTGAATATACGGTCTCATTGTTCCTAATGATTGAGTACTATTTCATGGTATATATGTACCAGTTTTCAATCCAGTCATCAGTTTTTGGCCACTTAGGTTAATTCAATATCTTAGCGTTTGTGAATAATGCTTTTATTTATCAGCACCATCTGAGATGGAGAAGTATGGGATTTTACCTAAACATGGAAAGATGAGGAGACTTCAGAAATAACTGAGTTCTTATTTCTCTGCAACAGCCCAGATGAGTGCCCTCCCCTTGGACTGCTAATAAATTCAATTCACTTCAAGGAAAATAAATAAATGTGACATTTCTTGCAAATCTAACTGAAAATGCTAGCATAATTACATTTCAATTACTGAGGCAAAGAAGTAGAGGTATATCCCCATTAGTCACAACAACAAAAATCATATCTCATCAAATATTATTATAATGTTTTCATATTTTCTATAATTTAGAACCAATTTTGTGTTTAAAGTTAGACATCCCTAGTTTCCCAAGTTAGTTTTCCTGCATGAATCTATTTTAGTTAAATTAATATCCTCTGGGTTTCATGTGTATTCCTTCTCATTGTTTGCTAGAGACTAAACTGTGTTCTCCCCTCCCAATTTAATGTGTTGAAGCCCTAACCCCCCAGTATAATGGTATTTTGAGATAGGGGTTTTGGGGGTGACTAAGTTAAAAGAGGTCCTAATCCAGTAAGTCTAATACGAAAAGGCCTTATACGAAAAGGATGATAGAGAGGAAGGTCTCTCCCCCCCCTCTCTCTCTCTCTCTCTCTCTCTCTCTCTCTTTCTCTCTCTCTCTCTCTGGATTGAGGAAATGCTGTGTGGGCACACAGTGAGAAGGTGACTGTCCACAAGCCCCTCTAATACCCAAACATACTAACATACTGACCTTGGACTTCTGGCTCAAGAAAATGAATAATAAATTTCTATTGTTTGTCACACCATCTATGGCATTTTGTTATGGCAGCCCAAGCTGACTGAAAGACCACCATTATGCAAAAGTAGCTACACTTATTATTAATCAAGGTCAATAATCCCTGCAACCGTGATGAGACTACTGGTACTTCTAAAGTAAAAAGTACCTATTGTTGTTATCTTCACACCAAGTGACCGGTTGGTCTCCATGAGGAATAGCATTGTATTGGCGTCTCAGTTTTGACTTTTCATGATGATATGTTGGGCATTCAGATACAGCAGTAGTCATATTGGCTTGGTAAGCAAACCCTTGAGTAACCTCCATCTATGCCACAATCGCTACTTTGTTCATTTGTACATTATGCCAATTGATGAGGCATGACTAATGTTAACTGATCAAGTTATTGTTTTCTTTATAGTTGTTCAAATGCCGTTCTCTTTCTTTCTTTTCTTTTCTTTTCTTTTCTTTTCTTTTCTTTTCTTTTTTCTTAGAGACAGAGAGAGATTTTTACTATAGGATGAATGTACTTGCCCTAGACACAGAGAAAATTATGTATAGAGAAAGTGGGAAATAACCCCCCAGAGGTGATGCCACACTGCAATTCCTTTTCCTCCATTCTCTTTATTTGGATTTTGGGAATGCACACACATGTGCCTGGCATGAGTTTCAAGCCACTAGGTCTGGGACTCGTACTGTGGTCAGCCATGTGGGGGTCCAGGGCCTTAACCACTATGCCACTGCTGGTCCAAAATGCCTTTCATTTGATAGATCCTAGTGAATATCAATGGACAACACAAAAAATGGTTACATTTTGTGCCTATTCTTTTCCTCTTGCATAATTCGTTGTTGTATATCTTCCAGTCTTTCACCTTTTAGACTTCTAACTGGATGGAGAGGACATTGATTATAGGCTTCCCTGGGTGACTTTTTCCATGTGACGTGAATTATCAGATACATGCGTCTCAGCTATACCCTTTAGAAAGATTTTTCTTCTTGATTACTCTTTCTCTGAATTACATTTCTAGATGTAGTTCTACTGTAGCCATAGTTTATTTGAAGCTTGAACCGTATATAACATACTCACTTAATAAAAAAAACAAGTTTAGGCTCTTCCCTACATTTTCCAGCTTGCTGAATGAGATACCTTCCCCTTTCCCTATAAGACCATAAGAGCGAGCTGTTCTATAGATACCGTGGATTTTGATGAGTGATTTGAGCAATTAAGCTATCTGCTCATACAGTTTACATATGCACTCTGATCTTTCTTGAGCTCATTCCCAGATGTACCATTTCCATCTTCTAAAGGACTGATGCTAGACCTGTTCACTTTCATGACTTGATGGATCCAACAGGATTCTTCTTGTGGGGCAGTTCCAGATACAGTCACTTGGTACAGAGTTAAGGGGCAAGCATTTCATTTATCACAAGTGTGCATGAGCCTGCCAGAAGCTATTTGAAAGAAATGCATCATTATCCACTGTTAATGGCTTGACCTTCCTCCAGAATCTGAGAAGCCTGTATTGCAGGTATCTAACTTGGACTTGTCATTAATCCACACTGAATCTTACCTCACCTCTTAGACCAGCAACATCATAGGATCTGCCAGTTATTAAGGCCCAAGAGACAATCTGGGTCTTCTGAGACACCTTTCTTACTCTCAACTCCACCACTCAATACTGGTAGTCATTCATAGTACATAATATGTGGACAAGGGCAGTATTCCTAGGGTTAAAATGTTGATCCAGAACTTATAAAGGTCTAGTAGGTTCTTTGTTTCCTACTGTGTAATAGAGGACCTGAGATACAGCAATTTTTCTTTCCTTTGGAAAGAATAACCTGATTTTCTTTTGACTCTAACACTTTTAACAAATAGCAAGTATCTAAGTATCTCAACTTTTATAGGGCTGAATCCACATTCCTTGAACTCATGTGTCTTATCAAGCCCTCCAGCATACTAACCTCTTTATGCTCAGTCTGCCTTGAGCACCATGATGTCATCATTAAAATGATCATGTCAGTGATCATCAATGATGTGTCATGCTTTGCAGGATGTTCGAATGGTACAGATCTCTTCAGATTATATTTTGAAGAAGAATAGGAGAGTTCATATAACTCTGGGGCAAAACTGGAAAATGAATATTTTTGTTCATTCTATATGGATTCAAACTGTTTCTGACCCTATTTTCTGACTGCATCCTTGACACCTATAAAAAGGAAAGAGGCAAGGAATCAAGAAAGGATTGGGAGAGCTTCAGACTGCAGTACAATTGAAAATCTAGGCTAAGATAATGAGGACTCTTCAAAAAGATTTTCCTAAAGGAGTTCCATGTCAGGCAGAAATGTCTTAGCTCTAGTACCTCTGCCATTGTCTGTCATTATGAGAAGTAGCCTAGGGGAAGTGTGGCGATGGTGTGACTGTCATGGAGCATCAAAGTGCACTAGAAACTCAGTCAACTATTCTCTTTGCAGCAAATCTTCTCATGGGGAGATCCAATCAGGGCAAGCCCATGGCCATCACTAACAGAAAAAAGTAGTGCCAGTTGTCTCTGGTCTCTCTATAAAGATCATTAATTTTAAATTGGTTTTACTCTCACTGCATTAGACAGTACTCTCAAGTGGAAAACAAATAAACAACAAATAAGCCACTTCTCACAGATGCTTATCCTGACTTCATTAAATAAATGCTGAACGCATACATAAAGCATATCAATTAGAAGGGATATCAAATTATTATTCTTCCCAGCATATTTGCAACCTAACTTGGTATATTTTTATCTTTTACTATTTCCTCTTGAATCTCTCCCCATCTCATTCCTACTTCTGTGCTAATCTTGGTTTGTAGGTATATGACATTTTAGGTAACTGTGTACAGACATTTGATTATTTTCTCCTTTTAATTATAAGCACATCTTCCATTCACTATCAGTTATGGGTTTCCATCTGATTTCTAATAGTTTAAAAATATAACTTTTTGGCATGTAGACTGAAGAAATAGCCAGAAAACTGGAGATATGCTGTCCTAAAAAAATTCCTTTTAACTGAAATAAAAGTGGTTTTGTTTTGTTTTTCCCCCAAAGCAAATTTAAAAAGTGTCACCAACTATCTTGGTGTGCTTTGGCATCTTGATGTACATGTTTCTCCAAATCAAAAATATGTGTATGAAATATGTAAATCCTTGTAAGTTTTATAAGGAAATATTATCTACTAAAAACAAGACATATTTAGTTCAGTTTGTTTTACAATTTGTGCTATATACTAATGGTCTATTAAATACAGAATGCAAATCCTTCTAAAATCTGGTTGTTAGCCTTGATACAACATAATCTACAAAGTTATCATTTTGATCAATCATTTCTTTTCACTCTGTATTCAAACTACCTCTCACATCTGAAGCTTTAAACTGATATAAACATCTTTCTACAGAGTTCTTCACTGTTTATTGCTTCCTTTTTATATACTGTCATCCATCTGTGAAAATCCAAGTTTTTCTTTTGCTGTTTTATTCCCCTGAGATAAATTTCCTCTTCTGTGATATAATAAAAATGATCAAAATAGATTTTAAAATGATTAAAATAGATATTTGTCTCATTTGTGTAGGTGATAATGCCTATCAATATTTCTTCATTGTTATACAAATTGTATAGGCAATACTAGTATGTATACATGTTGTAATTTATTATTTATAAATTTTTTATATATAATATAGTGTTTCACATAACTTGGTCTGATATATGTTTAATAATTTCATTTTTTTTTTGGAGAGTTTTTTGCTATACAGTACGTGTGCTTGCCAGAAAAACAGAGAGATTCAGAAACAGAAAGTGAGAAATCACGCCCCAGGGGGGATGGCCATGCCGCAGTCCCTTCTCCCCCATTCTTTTCTCAGGATCTTGGACACACATGCACATGCGCCTGGTGTGAGTTTCAGTCAACAGGTCCAGGACTTGAATCACGGTCAACTACATGGAAGTCCAGCATCATAGTCATTATGCCAACTGCTGGTCCCAATAATTTAAATATTTTATTTGGTAGAAGAACATGCTCACTTAAGAAAATATTTAGATTCCTTAAGAAATTCATGGGGCTGGGACCAGCAGTTAGAGTAATGGCTATGTCACTGGACTCCCATGTAGTCGACCGCGGTTCGAGTCCCGAACCCGGTGTCTTAAACTCATGCCGGGTGCGTGTGCGTGCGTGCCCAAGATCCCAAGAGGAGAATGGAGGAGAAGGGATTGTGGCATGACCATCCCCCGATGGGGGTGATTTCTCGCTTTCTATCTCTCTGTCTCTCTCTCTCTGTCTGTCTGGCGAGTGCATGCATCCTATAGCAAAAACCTCTCAAAAAAAAAAAAAAAAAAAAAAAAAAAAAAAAAAAGAGAAAAGAACTTCATGGGGCCAGCAGTTAGTGTAACAGCTATATCACTGAACTCCCATGTAGTCGACTGTGGTTTGAGTCCTGGACCCAATGGTTTAAACTCACACCAGGTGCGTGTGTGTTCATGCCCAAGGTCCTGAGAGGAGAATGGAGGAGAAGGGATTGCGGCGTGGCTATCCCACCGGGGGTGGTGATTTCTCACTTTCTGTCTCTCTGTCTCTCTCTGTCTTTCTGGCGAGCGCATGGGCCCTATAGCAAAAAAACCTCTCCAAAAAAAGAAAAGAAAAAAAAGAAATTCAGAAGTATTGTTGAATTTAAATTCAAGTAAAACGCCCAGAAGCTTATTACCATATTATATGGTACAGGAGAAGATTTGCTCTATTTGAAATCAAAAGAAAATATATCTCCTGAGGAAAGAGTCGTCTATAGATAAAATCTCTCCACTCCTTTGTCTCATTTACTCTTCATCCCATTCCTTTGTGAATTTTTTTTAATGATTGGCCATTTGTTTTAAATAATTGGCTTCTTTTTTTTTTTCTTAAAATTATAGAAAGGACATAGAATCAAAAGTATTATATCTAGTTCTTTATACCCTAAAATGTTATTTATTGTGGTTGAAAGAGAGATATCAGGTTAGTAGATTTTAAAATTGTAAAATATTTTTGTTCTGGCTTTATTCTTTTCTTTTTTCTCTTTCTCTTCTCATATATGTAATTCAATTCAATTTTGATTTTGATTCAGAAAGTACGTTACTGTTAGGCAATGTTAGTTTCTAACCTGTAGTAGTATAGCATCAAGGAAACAAAAAGACTGATTAGAATATTATGGCAGTGATACAGACAAGATAATTACTTGAAGTTGATTGGAAAAACAGAATCAAGAGGTGGGAAGGAAGATGGTGAGTTTTCACATGGGCATGTGAAGCTTGAAGCATTTATGAAACATCTGAATGAAGATATCTATTGTAGTTTGCAGTTAAAAATACATGCTAGAGAATGAGACTTTTCAAATCTAATAGATAGTGATTATAGCCTTGATAGTGGATAAATTATGTCTAAGGAATAAATAAAAAGTGAGAATCGTAAAGGTCCTAGACCTTTGCCCTTAGAAGCTCCAACATTTAAAGCTTTACTAATGGAGGTAAAACCAGAAATAAAAATGAGAGGAGCAATTAGAGACAGGTAAGAGGAATATTATGCTATCATAATGCAAGAAAATGTTTTCTGAATAAAACATGAACTACGTTGATTACTGTTGAAAGGTTAAATAAGATGTAGGATCAATAGTATCTATGGGAGATGGACATCTCAAATCCTGTTTTAAATTATCAGGAGCAGCTCAGAGGTGTTTTACACGTGGGAGTGAAAATGAAGCAGATTGCAGATTAAATAAAGGCCAGAATGCAAAGCAGTACTTGTAGATTACTCTTAGATAAGTTTTCCAGGATGTTAAGAAGAAAACAGTATGGAATGTTTATGCACATACATCTTCTATTTCTCCTGAAATATCTTTTATCCCTTTATTACATGAAATAGTCAAAAATCTATATATGGAATAACTAGCTCTATGTTTGACTCTTAGATCCATTAATTATGAGCTATTTTATTTAACCTTCAGTTCCTCACATATAAAAATGGGGATAATAATACCTAATTTAGTGTCCAGAAAAATTATTCATGAGAATATGATTGGCGAAGAGGAGATGCTTGGTGAATATTTGATTCTGAAAGAGAAAACTTTAGAATTATTGTAGAAACAAAGTACATATTGTCATACTGAAGCCTTTTGGAAATATTTTTAAAAATAATTCTAGGTAGCCATGGCAATGCTGGTTAGGGTGGCTGGATCCACATGACTGAACACGTGGTTTGAGTCCTGAACCTGTTGTCTTGGGAAATGTACGTGGTGCTTGTGTGTGCTTGCCCCAAATCCAATAGGAGTGAAAAAAGGAGAAGATCTCATACAGTGTGACTTTGCCCCATAGAGCATTTTCTATCATCCCTTTCTCTTTTATCCCACAGTGATCACACTCATCCTCTAGTAAATTTTAAACAAAAAAAATGGATTTTTTTCTTGTCTTTAACTTTGGTTTGTTTTTATACTTTATCTCTTTTGTGATAATGTTTTCATTTTCTACTCTTTTTTTCCAGCCCTAAATTATCATTAATGATGTCAAGATTTGGTGACACTTTATGCTCTATTTTTTCCCCTTTGAAGTTTTGATTACCTGAACTTACCTCTGGTCCACACCAGTACTTGATTCTTGACAAATAACATCTTTACATTGTAGTGGTAATTATATACTAATGGAGATGATTCATCAAATGGTTCCTTCCCTGACATCCCAATCTCTCTGGAAAATTAGGTATTTTTCTCACTTGTACTCTACCCCTTAATAAATATTAAGGAATTTATTATTACATAGAAATTAGTTTCTGTTACTACTAGCAACTAATTGAAATTCTTTTCAGCTTCCTTATTGATTAAAGCACTAACCCTCTGTTGAACACTTACTTTGTGTCAAGCACTTTCAAATATAATACCATTTTTCTAATAACTCTATGAGGTATGTTTAAGTATCCTTAGTTTATGGACAAGGACATTAAGGCACAAAGAGGTTGAGAAACTTACCCAGTGTACACAATGACAAAATGGTGGATCAATTATGCTCTGCATGCCAGACATCATTATTGTAACTTCAAAATGCCAATATTCTTAAACATTTAAAATTTTAGAATTCTTGAGTTCTAATAGCCAAACTTTTTGTAACCCATTTTCTGATGATAGAAACTTGATTTTAACCTAATTTCATCCAGGAGTCGTAAATGGCAGTAATATCAAAAGAAAATTTCTGTTTGAATAAGGAGACCCAAACATGCTTGAAGGCAAGTAAAAGAAGTACTCAAAGGAAAAAGAAAGAAAATATGTCATTTTGAACACATAGTTAACTATATTTTTTTTACTAAGCATTATTCTAGACTCTGAGTATACAGCAAGGAACTCAAAGCATCTGTCTTCATGGAACCTGTAGGATGTAAAGAAAGAATTCTCGATAGAGCAAGATTGCAGAGGAGGCAGGAGGAGATGGAATCTAAGCAGTGCGATACCAGTGGGGTCTATCTCTACTGACATGCTCTTTATCTGCTTCCTTTATAGACCAACATTTGAGAATTCCTTTGTAGTGACATGCAGAGGGATCCATCTTGCTAGGGAGAAAGTAGCAAATGGGGAAAAAATTGACATTCTAAAATGCAAACAACAGAAGACTTAGTTTACAACAGAAGACTAAGCATTGACGTAGGAATGAGGTCACCTGATGAGCATATGCCACATGATTTTGATGCCATTATTTCTACTACTACGTCCTTACATATGGTCTGCTCTAGCCATTTTCTTCCAAATGCAACAAGCACATTTCTATCTCCTAGTCTTTTTCATTTATCTGAAGTGCTTTCCCATGCCTCTCAATGTATTGAGGTCTGTCCTTTTTCAAGCCCATGTTGAGTCAGTGCAGCCTTGTCATAGAAGTGCCATTTCCATGATTCCTATTGCAGCTTGCAGAAATATAGCTATCACATAAAGAACATAAACTCTGGAACCAGGTATGAGTTTTGGAAAATTACTTCTGAACTCCAATATCTTCATTGGGAATTGAAGATGATAATAGTATTCATGTCATAGGAAGGTTTGACATATGGCAAGCAGTTATTAAAGGCTAGCCTTTGTTTATTATCTACTCCATGCTAGCACTCATCATGTTCTACTTATGTAGTTACTTTCCCATGTATTTATATCTAAATACATACTTATATAACTAAATGTACATATATGTGCATGGCTTTTCTTCTCACTTGAAAGCAAGGGCTGAATCTTAATGACTCAGTTACATTTTCCTACAGACAGCTGGCTGAAGATTTAATGAATGTACTGTATAAATGATAATGTACTAGTTTTCCATTGTGTACTTTCTCTTTTGAGTCCTGGACCAAGCCACCCTTCTTAATATATCCTACACAATATCTCAAAAATTATGTTCCATGTTATTGCCTTGATGGGTTTATTATTAGCCTCAGAGGAGAATATAGTGATGTAATAAGGAAAAAAAAAGCCTAGAGTTTGATTAGCTCTATTTCAGGGTTTGCCAAGCTCAGCATTATGGATATTTTGAACTGCAAAAAAAAAAAAAAAAAAAAAAAAAAAAAAAAAAAACTTATTTACTGTATTTGGGGGGCTGTCTTGCATGTTTCAGAATATTTAGCAGTATTACTGGCCTCTATTTAATACTAGATTTCAGTAGTATCCCTTGTCCAATTGTGAAAATGAAAAATGTCTTCTCCAGATATTATCAAATTCCTTCAGAGGGCATTATAGTCCTTAGTTAAGCTTCGCTGGTCTAACTACTGACCTATTTATATTTGAGTTTTGATTTTTTTTTTCAGTCACATGCAACCTTGGGTAGGTCACCTCACTACTATAACCCACAGAAACCACACCTATAAAGCATGTATAACAGTTAATACACAGGAATGTTATGAAAATGCAATGAGATGTATCACAATATCTGACACAGAATATGTCCATAATGCAACTGGTTAATCTAAATTTCAGAAGTCTCCACTGCTTATTCTGTTAGAATAAAAGAAAAATGTTCAAATACACTCTCAAAAGGTGGAGAAAGATCATGCCCACTTCTAACATTCATTTCTCTCCCACCCTGGCATTAGTTTCCACTTGATTTGACCCGTGTTTTCTAAGGAGCTAAAATTGGCACTGTTTTAAGTAAAGTTCATGCACCACCTGTCTCTTCTGGCAACCCAGACTTAAAAAGTGACAAGTCAGAAGTGGAAGAGAAAACAAAAAACACCAGCAGTCAATAGTAGGATGGTATTTTGTAGTTTAAGAGGAGTGAAGTTTGTCTCTGCACAATATAACACATTTCATAGGTGACTTCACTTGTTTAAGAATGAAGGGAAAACTTACGGGATGGTATTACCAATACTTACAAAGTATTATTCCTTAACTGGGTAAGTTGTTATTATAGAATTAGAATTTCTTTTTTGAGGGAGAGATTTTTGCCATAGGGAGAGACAGAGAGCCTGAGAGACAGAGAGAGAAAGTCAGAGAGACAGAAAGAGAGAAATCGCCGCCCCCCCCGAAGGGAAGACAACATCACAATCCCTCCTCCTCCATTCTCCTCTTGGGATTTTGGGCACACATGCAAACACACTCGGTGTGAGTTTTAAGCTGTCACGTCTGGGACTCAAACTGTAGTCAACTATGTGGGAGTCCAGCGACCTAATCATTATGCCGCCTGCTGGTCCCTAAAAGAATGTTGATGCTAAATATTTCCATTATAGCTCAGCAGGATCACAAAAACAACTATTCATGTACAGTGAATTTTTCTTAAGGAATGATATGATTCAGCACGCAAATTCTATTCATTTTTGGTATTGAAATAATATATACAATATCATAATACTGAAATATCAGTAAATGTTTTAAAATGTGAAATCAACATTACACATGTCAGAGTGTGGGTTTGATCTTTTCTAAAGATGTCGTAGATCTTGAAAGTAATTAAACATTTTGATTGACCAACAAGCTGTCCACTTAAGCTGTTCTGTTTAACTTGAGTGGTTTTCCTGGCACTGTGCTTACCAAAAGTCAAAACAAAGCAAAAACAGCCCCTCCATACACCCTCCAAAACCCTCTAAATTATTGTAAATAAATCTTTGTGTATTTTCTCATCTTAAGAAAGAAAACAACTGAACATTTTCCTTGCCAATGTAGGATTCTAAAATACTTTGGGGGATCTTCATTTGTATGAAGAACCAATAATGGGGTAGAAAACTTTGAATTGAGTATTTACTGACCCAAAAGAGATATTCAGAAAGCTGCCTTTTTTTAACAATAGGCTCCTAGGACCACTTTTTTCTTATATTCATCCTATTTGATAGAATTCAAGAACAAAAATAGCTAGATAATTCACAGTAAATCAATTGAAGCAGAATGTATAATTAAAAATACACATACTGCAATTCTTTATTTAAATTTTAATCTATTTTGTACATTAATCACTGTTCATCACTACAGTTTGTATAATGAATTTACCCAACATGAATACAGTTCACATCAGTCCAGTTGAAGATATCATACACGTTATTAAGAGACAGTCCTCTCTTGGGAACCAGCAGTTAGCGTAATGGCTATGTCGCTGGACTCCCACGTAGTCGACCGCGGTTCGCGTCTCGGACCCGGTGGCTTACAACTCACGCTGGGCGCGTGTGCGTGCGTGCCCAAGATCCCGAGAGGAGAATGGAGGAGAAGGGATTGCGGCGTGACCATCCCCCCTGGGGGGTGATTTCTCGCTTTCTGTCTCTATGTCTCTCTCTGTCTGTCTGGCGAGCGCACGCGCCCTATAGTGAAAAACCTCTCCAAAAAAAAAAAAAAAAAAGAGACAGTCCTCTCTTTCTGTGTCCCTTAAATGTCTTGCCTCTCTATTTTTCTCCTTGATTCCTTTCCTCCCACTCTCCCCCATTTCCCACCCTCTTCTTACATTGTGTCCAGTATCTGTAATCATTTTCTGTGCTTCCATAACTGCTAGTCTTTCAGTTTCTGCTATAGAGTACGAATGGTTGGTATATAAGTAAAGACACGATGTCTCTCTTTCATAGCCTACCTTGCTTCTCTCAGCTGTAAATCTTCCATATTCTTTGACTTTATATCAAATGCCAGGGTTCTGTTGTTTTTTATGACTGGGTAGTATTCATAGTGTACATGTGCCACACTTTTTCAATTCATTCATCTGTTCATGGACATTTGGGTAGGTTCCATCTCTTAGCAATTGTGAATAATACTGCAATAAACATAGATGTGCAAGCACTTTTCCGATCAAGTATTCTCCTATCCTTTGGGTAGATACCCAAGAGTGTAATTGCTTGATCACATGGCAGTTCTATTTGTAGATCTATTGATCTCCACAGTCACTAAGATTCTTAACGCGAGCATAAAAATCTGAACTGACACTAAAATGTATGTTCACTTACTATAGTTTTAAATTCCCAGGATTCGTTTTAAAATGTACAATATACTTTTTAAACATTTTCCTCCCCTTCCTCTCTTTCACTACACTTTTCTCTCTTCTTTTATTATTTTATTTCTCCCTTCTATGTTCTCTAGAACAAAACAAATATTTATTAAGTAAAGCTGTTCCTGAAGGCAAATGTGATCAACATTAATAAGCAGTGGGTTAAAACAGAACTAGTCACTTCTAGGGAAAACATTTATACCATCAGTAAAAAATAGTTACTTTGGGGCCAGCAGGTGTGCAGTGGTTAAATTGTTGGACTTCCTCGTGGCCCACTGAAATTCCATTCTGAACCTGGTGGCTTCAAAATCAAGCAGTGTGTGCTCAAATTCCCAGCAGGAGAATGGAGGACAAGAGATTGAGGCATGGTCAAACCCTGTGGGGGGTTGATTTCTCACTTTCCCTCTCATTGTCTCTGTCTCTCTCTGGTAAGTGCATATGCCCTATGACAAAAAAAACCAAATGTACTTTGGCTCTAAATGTGTTATAGACACATTGTTAAAGAGTGAAAGTGTGTACTATATAGTTGCCAGTTATCTAGCCATTATCACTCACTGTTTTTTTTTAAAGACTTGGTCTCATATCTTTATTATCACTTGCATTTTGTGTAATATACACACTTGTTATGATTTCTTATTTACATTCAATCATTGTACATTTCTAAGTGCACAATATATTGTCTCAAAGTATGCATGCAATATGTGACAGTCAAATCAAGGATATTATTGTATATATAGTTTTTAAAAGAGAACCTTACATTCTTATGTCTTTTAAGTATTTCTTCCCTGAGCCACTCTCAACCACCTGCTATTAATCGCCCCCCTTCCATACAGTCTCTGATATCTACACTTATTCTCCTTACTATCATATCTTCAGATCTTTCCATTTCTGCCATAGAGTGAAGACATTTGGTATATATCTAATGGAGATATACTGGGTTTGTCTTTCATAGTGTGGCTTACTTCACTTAGCATTAAATCTTCTTTATTCATCCATTTTGAATCAAATGACAGGGTCTCATTTTTCCTTTTGGCTCAGTAGTATCCCACTCAGTGTGTGTGCCACATTTTTTTTTTTTCAATTCGGTCATAAGTTCTTGGAGACTTAGGTGGATTCCATGTCTGAGTAATAGAATTCAATCAAAATTGCCACACAAAATTAATCATTTTAGTTTGTTTTGTTTCCTTTATACTTGTTATTTTGTACTTTAAAAGAACTCAGAGGAAAGAAATCCATTTATTTATTGCTCATAAATTATAATCATGACCCTCTCCTTATACATACACAGATATATACACAGACATACACAAATAAATACACATAGTCCTCTGTCTTATCCATATGTTGGTTTCTTAGATAAGGATGTAAAAATAGTTTTTAAGCTGTTTGCTATTTGTTAAAATAGCTTTTATTGATTTAATGGAAAAGTTTACTTAGGAAAAGTATAGAGGACTGGCTCTGTCCTCTGAAGGTTAAGGCAGCTGGATCCCACATGACCAACTCAGCTGTTGGAGTTGTGAGTTCACTACCTGCTGGGTGCATGGTCTAAAATTCTAAAAGGAGAGGGAGATAGAGGAGAAGGGATTGCAATGTGACTATGTCTATTTCTGATGGTGGACTGTGCTTTCTCCTCACTCTCTCTCTCTTTATCTCTGTCTCTGGAAAAAAAGTGAATGAATGGATAAAAAGAGGAAAAATTTAAAAAAAGAAGAAGCACAGTGTTTCTGTGTGTGTGTGGGGGAGAGAGATTCAAAAAGAGTTTCTATACAATATGATCTAATTCTCTTTAATTCAACTACTCATTATTTTTATTTGATAGTAACTTATAATTGTTTTTCTAGTAATTCTCTAGGATTCAATTTTTTTAACTCTTTATATGAGAAAAAAGGCATCAATTTTTTTCCTGATTTTCCTATTTTTACCTTTGTTTTTCTAAAATTAAAAAGAAAAAAATGCTCAGCATATATATCATAAACTTACAATAAAATAATAGAAATGATATTTGCCTTTCCTATGACTTTCCATAATGAAAATTTATTCAGTATATACTCTCTGTTAAGTGTGGTTATTATAAATATTTCAAAAGCTACATACTCTTCAGTTATATACATATACACGCAAACACACAAAAGCATGCTGAAAACTAAGGATTTTTTTACATTCTATATATTCTGTATTTATAAATATATATATATAAGTATATATATATATTTATAAATATATATATATCATGCTATGTAATTTATTTTTGCCACATTTTATATATTTGAAAATATTTTTTCACATTATTTTAACCTTAAAATACTTCCCCCCTGCTTGCTAAAGAAGAAAAGTAACATGGTTACATTACAAAACTCATCTGAGATCACATAATGAGACAGTGCCCAAACTGAAACTATAATCTAAGGCTTACTATTTCTAATCTAGCAACCTTTCCACAGTAGTTATTGTCGAGTGAGGTATTGTGTCCTTCCAGAGGGCAGAACATCTAAAATTGAGTTGTTTGAATTCAGTTAAATATAGGAGGGGGTCTTCAAAAGTTCATGGGAAATGCATATTATAAAAACCCTGTGTGGAATTCAAAAGTTTTTCGATCAAATTTATACTTTAATCCTGTATTTCCCCACAGTCTTCCTGAGACACTTTTGTATTGGAAATATATGATGATAGTACAGTCCTAACATAGCATGATATTAAATTAAATTTCAGTTTTTGCATTTTTCCAAGTAAAACAGGCAAATTAAATTATTTTCACTATCTGAATACTATTTTGTGTGTATGTGAAGGGGGCTTAAATCTGCATTTTCTCCCTATTCACTTCAATATACTGTGCCTTGCTTCACACATGCTTCCCACCATCCTTCCTTGACTATTTCTGGGAAGTATTCCCAGCTGAGGATATCTATATGTCTGTAAGTGTATGCACTTATAGTTTTGTGTGCACATCTTCCTTTTCATTTGTTATTACATACTCCACCCCAGAATTTGTTTTTGAGTAGAATTCTTCATAAATTGTTGTTGCTAATGTTCTTATTAAAGCTTTTTTTTTTAACAGATAGAATGATATATTCAAGGGTGACTGCCACAGAAGAGGTAGACAGGGTGGCTAATTATTCATGTTTGCATTTGTAATCACCCTTGAGAAAAAAATAAAAGATGTGTGAGTTTAGAAAACAGACAAGGTGAGTTAAAAATGCTTGCTGTTCTGAGACAGATGTCAGTGAATCAACTCAACTCAGTAATAGCTATGAAATATTCAAAAAGCTATTGTGCTAAGAAAGCAGAAATAACATGCACATGAATAACATCTTGTAAGAAAAAGCACTTCATGTACATATTGGGTATTGTTTCTCTATACTAGTCATAAGCTTGTATAATTTGAAGTGTAAGTCAGAAACCCAAATTTGCTCTTGAAAATTGAAAGAAAACAAAAGGTAAAAGTTAAAGGTATTTATTTATTTATTTATTTATTTATTGGCTATAGGTTACATGTGCTCACCAGAAAGAGAGAGAGAGAGAGAGAGAGAGAGAGAGAGAGAGAGAGAGAGAAAGAGAGAGAATGAGAAAACGCCTTTCAAAGACGACGGCTATACCACAGTGTCGTCTCCTCCACTCTCAGGATTTTGGCCAGGCACACACATGAATATGACATGTCATATAAGCTGCCAGGATTGGGATTTTAATCATAGTTGACCATGTGTCATCTGGGTTCTTTAAGGATTGCACTATGGGGGTCAGCCCCAGAATTTTCATAGTTTACTGTACAAACTCTAAGCTTAGTGGAAAACATCACTTAGTCTTTTTAATTTACCACAGAGCATTCAAAAATAAAGCTGTATTATTTTTATTTTTATTTATTCAATAAAGATGTCATTAGGGATACAAATGAAAAATACATGATGAATCAACAACAAGTTTAAATTATTGGGATGAGGCAAACTAACCATTTTGGGGGAACAGAAATCAAGACTTCCCACTGATAATTTGGCCTCCAGCACACAAAACTCGCATGATTGAACTTCCAAGTTTGGGAAGAAACTAACCATCAACCAGATGACTAGAAATCACTGTAGGACCACAAGAAATATGGGAAAGCAGGAAAATACCTCTTCTCCAAGGGAAAAGGATGACTCGTCTTCATCCATACACAGTTCACAGAAATTCATGGAAATGTCTGATAAAGAATTCAGAACATTCATAATGGCAAAACTAACAGAGATGGAAGAGAAGAGAGACAATGAACTGCTGAAGAAGAAGGAGAAAGAAGTTGTTGAGTTCCAGGAGGTGAGGAAATTCATGCAAGATCTAAAAGAGGAACTTCACACTTTACAAACGAATCAGATGGAACTGTTAGAGATGAAAGCTATAATATAGGAAGTCAAAATTTCCCTTGAAAGTATTAAAAGCAGACTAGATCGTACAGAAAATAGACTCTCAGACATAGAAGAGAAAATTGCTAGCCTAGAAAAATCCACCATGAATACTGAGAAAATGGCCCCAAAATTTGAGAATAATATACGAGAAATACTAGATACCATCAAACTTCCAAACATCCAGATAATAGGCATCCCAGAAGGTGAAGAGACTCATAAGGGCATGGATAATCTATTCCATGTGATCCTGCAAGAAAACTTTCCAAACCTAGAGAGGCACTCAAAGATTCAGTCCCAAGAAATACAGAGGACCCCAAATAGAATCAACCCAAGAAGATCTTCTTCAAGACACATTATAGCCAGATTGACCAAAACAACAGACAAAGACAAGATACTAAGATTGGCAAGAGAAAAACGGCAAGTTACCTACAAGAGGTATCCATCAGACTAACAGCAGATCTCTCATCAGAAACAATGCGAGCAAGGAAAGAATGGCAAAATATATTCAACATGTTAAGGGAAAAGCAATTTCAACCAAGAATACTGTACCCAGCAAGATTATCGTTCATTTGGGAAGAAAAGACACGAACATTCCCAGATAAACAAAACCTGAAAGAATTTACCAGCACCAGACCAGATCTCCAAGAAGTTCTTAAGGGAGTGCTATGTCAGTAAAATTAAATGCAGACACACAGAAATAAGAGTTCAAAAACTAAGAAAATGGGCAACTTAATTGTAGGGACAATGTTTGGAGATGAATATCATATCCCAGAATTCAATCTGGAAGATCGAACCTTAACAGAAGAAAGATTAAGTACATGAGACTGAACTGATGAAACAACATTCTGTGACTTGACTGAATTATTGCTGCTTTTCTTCTAAGCTTTGTTGTCTGGTTTTAAAGGATTTTTGTCCTGTCTTGAGCTGTCGATAGGTGCATGTACCTACTATTTGAACAGAATACTAACCTATTTCTAGGCTTTAAGTTTCAAGGAAATTTCATTACCAGTTCAAAACTGCTCTTCTTGAAATTACCAGCTGAACTTGCTATTGAAAGTAGTTAGATTACTTATGATATTGTGTGATCAACAAAATGTTGGGGAAAAAGGAATGGAAGACAACTGTATATAGCAGAGATAGTGTAATAAAAGAGTGGGAAAGGGCAGAGGGTCAAACATGGGGTAAAAAACATATATATACATATACATATGTATGAAAGTAGAAATGGAATATTATTGATGATAACATTCATGATTAAGCCACTATGCAGTTTATTCTAGATGGGAAACCACATTTAGTATGTTGTGATGATGCTCAGGGAATGAATGTTAAGTAATTAAAAAAAAGTTGCGGGAGGGAAAAAAAAAAACAGTAAAACTGTTCCTATCGAAATTTTAAAAAAATGCATATTTGATGACTGCAGTAAGCTATATAGACCCAGCTGGGTACTACTTTATAATATGTTCATTCTACTCACTGAGGTTTATGCCTAAAGTCAGACTTGGGTGCATGTATAGGTATATATCAGCTGTGCTAGCTATTGGATATATTTAGTCTAATTAAGTTCATTAGCAAATCAATTAAATGGGGGGAGGGAAGGCACAGAAAGCAATCATGGATACCAGAGACAATGTGGGAGGAGGGTGGGACATGGCAGAGGGTGAGGGATAGGGAATGAAGGATGGCAAAACAAAAAACAAAGTATACAAGACATAAGAAGTGGAAAATTATTTGCTGATAACATGTATATTGATGTGCTTGATTGACCCAATACACAGTGTATTTTGAATGGAAAATTCATTTGTATGCTGTAATGATGTATAGTGAATTAATGTAAAAAAATAAATCTAAAGAGAAAAATAAAATATAATAAAGGAATAAATAAAATTTAAATAAATAAAAAAATTATTGGATGAATAGAAATGTCATCACACATACTTTAATCCTAATGAACATATATAAATAAAAACTGATTTGTGAAATAACCTGCTACACACTAGAATTTAGTTTATTTTATAAAGAACATGTTTTATTTAAATTTTTAATCTTTCTTTTTTTATTTTACATTTTTTCTGTTTGTCAAATACTTTCTTCTCTTGTGCCTCACACTCACCCTCCACCACCTAACAAACACCCTCCTCCCTTACAGTCTTTAGCATTTACACCCATTGTCTTCACCATCACATTTTCAAATCTCTCAACCTCTGCTCTAGCCTTCAGTACACATTGACTGCCTATCTTTCAAAATCTCACTCACTGGATTGTGGTTCTTCGAAGACCTACATATAGAACTACCATATGATCCAGCAATCCCACTCCTGGGTATTTACTCAACGGACAGCAGAATGCTCAGTAGGAAAAGCACTTGCACATCAATATTTACCATGGCGTTATTCATGATTGCTAAGACATGGAACCAATCCAAATATCCATCAACAGTTGAATGGATTGAAAAAGTTTGGCTTTGGCACATATGCTCTATGGAATACTATTCAACTACAAAACAAATAAACAAATCAAGACCATGGCATTTGGTAGAAAGTGGTCAGTATGGA
This sequence comes from Tupaia tana, assembly GCA_026018925.1. Taxonomy (NCBI): domain Eukaryota; kingdom Metazoa; phylum Chordata; class Mammalia; order Scandentia; family Tupaiidae; genus Tupaia; species Tupaia tana. The sequence goes on from JAKSZU010000001.1 coordinate 82,155,286, forward strand.
AGATCTTTGCTGACTGAAGCAAGTCAGTCTATGAAAGAGAGACCTTGTATATAACCACTTAGTATATACCAACTGTCCACACTCTATGGTAGAGACTGAAAGATTGGAGGGTATAAAAGCAGTGAAAATAGTTACACACACTGGAGACTGTGTGGAAGGAGGGTGGGGAAGGCTAAGAGTATAAGGAAGAAAATCAGGGAGAAAAAAAAGGAGGCAAGAATTTGTGGGTCACAGAAATGGCTTATTACTTGTTGATGATAACGTGTGTGATATTCTCAACTGGACTGGTCTGAGGTGTATTTCATATCGGGTAAATTCTCTTTACAAGCCAAATGGTGTATAGTGATCAAATGTTTAAAATAATAATTATAATAACAAAGTCTGGTTCATGTCACTAAACATTAAGTCTCCTATATAAATTTATTTTGAGTCAAGGAATGGGATCTTGGTGTTTCTTATAGCTGTGTAATAGTCCATTGTATATTAGTATATGTGTGTCACAGTTATTCAACCCAGTCATTAATTTTTGGACACTCATATTAGTTCTATGTTTTAGCAATTGTAAATAATTCTGCAATGAAAATGGATATACAGATTTCTTTCCAACGGAATCTTTTCTTATCCTTTGGGTAAATACCAAGAAGAGGAAGTACTGGGTCATATGGAAGTTCTATTTGTAGGTTTCTGAGAAGCCTCCATGCTGTTTTCCACAGAGGTAGGAGTAATATAATTCCCAGTGTAAGCGAGTTCCCATTTCACAACAGCCTTGCTAACGCTTGTTCTTTCTTTCTTTTTTCTTTTATCTTAGGCAGTCTAACTGGGGTTCATGATATCTTACTGTAATTGTAATTTGCATTTCCATTATAAAAAGAGATTGAACTTTTTTTTTTTTCATAAACCTCATGTCCATTTATAAATCTTCCTTGTAGAGGTGTCTTTTACTTTCATTTCCCCATTTTTTTAGAGAGAGAATTTTGCTATAGGGTGCATGCATTCTCTGGAGAGACAGAGAGACAGAAAGCAAGAAATCACTCCCCAGGGGGGATTGCCACACTGAAATCCCTTCTCCCATTCTTCTTTCAGGATCTTGGGCATGCATGCACACTCACCTAGTGTGAGGTTTAAGCCACTGGGTCCAGGACTTGAACCATGGTCAACTATGTGGGAGTCCAGTGATGTAACCATTATGCCATCTGCTGGTCCCTCATTTGCCTATTTTTATATTGGAGTGTTCATTTTTTATGGGTGAGCTGCTTGAGTTCCATATATATTCTAGGTATCAATTTATTGTCTGAGGAATAATTTCAAATATTTTCTCCCATTCTAAGGGCTGTCTTTTTTTTTTTTTTTTTTTTTTTTTTTTTCCCTAATAGTAGTTTCCTTTACTGTGAAGTAGCTTTTTAGCTTGTTGTAATCCCACTTGTCTATTTTAGAAATCATTGTCTGTGCTTTAGGGGTCTTATTTAAGAAAATTTTTGCCTACTCCATTGTCTTCAAAAGTTTCTCCTACATTTTCTACTAGTAGTTTTTAAGTTAGAGGCTTTACATTTCATATTTGAACCATTTGAGTTAATTCTAGTTATGGTGAGAGATAGAAGTCAATTGTCATTTTTCTATAGATGGGTATCCAGTTCTTCCAACAACATTTGTTAAAAAGCTTTTGTTTCTTCACTGTATCATTTATACCCTTTATCAAAGATCAGTTGACTATATGATTTGGAGTTTACTTCTGTATTCTCTATTCTGTTCCTTTGGTCTATGTATCTATTTTTGTGCCTGCATCATGCTGGTTTGATTATCTCTGCTTTGTAATATACTTTAAAGTTGGGTAGTGAGATGCCTTCTATTGTATGTATGTATGTATGTATGTATGTATGTATGTATGTATTTAATGCAGTACTGCCTTGGCAATAGGTGATATTTTTGATTCCAGACAAATTTAATTTTTTTTTTCTGTTTCTATGAAGAATGCCTCTGGTAATTGGATTAGAATTGCACTGAATATGTAAATTAATTTGGGTAGGACAGACATTCTGATTATATTAATTCTTCCAATCCAAGAGCAGAGAATGTACTTTCATTTCATTTTATTTTTGTATCATACTCAATTTATTTTTTCCATTTGTAACAGTTTTCTTTGTAGAGGTCTTTCATCTCTTTGGTTAGATTTATTCATATGCTATCTTATTTGTTTTGTAGCTATCATATGGTTGTATATATTTATAGGATTCAGTGTGATTTTTTAAAAGAAAATGTATTAATTTTATTTATTTATTATTTTTTTAATCTGCCCAGTGAAAGACATGAGAGAAAGAGTGAGTGAGAAAGTGAGCTGCCAGGTGTGGGACTCAAATCATGATCAGACATGTGGGAGTCCAGCACTTCAAGCACCATACCACCAGCTGGCCCCTCAGTGTGATTTTTTTAAATACATACATATAATATGTAATGATCAGATCATTACAGTAATGAATATGTATTCTTCATTTCTAACCTTTATTATTATTTTGGGTTGCAAACGTGTGAAATTTCTCCTTTAGCTATTTTTAAATATACATTAAATTTTAACCAACTATATTTAAATCTACAATACTACAATTCACTACCTGTAGTAAACAAAAGTTACATTATACTATAATATTGTAGAGATCATTCCTCTTATATGTCTGCAATTTTTAATTATTGGGCTGTCAATAAAGTCAGGATGCATCTTTGCATAGAAAAACAGGAAAAATACATCACTCAACAACTTTTCCAACAACCTGATAGTTCACCAAGTTTTCCCTATCTTCCCTTCCCACTCCCTTTTCTAGCTTCTATTATCTACCATTCTGTTCTATGCTTCTATAAGGTCAAATCTCTTAGTTTTCATTAATGAATAAGAACATCCAGTATTTCTGTTTCAGTGCCTGGCTTATTTCACTTAGCATAATATCTTTCAGGCTCATCCACATTGTCTCAAAATTGTACTATTTGCATTCTTGAACTGCTTTCTAGTTTGACTTCAGTAATAGAGACCACATATTGGAGTTCAGAGAAAGGTTACTGACATTAAAATTTCTTTTATTTTATAAAACATTAACTAATATTAAACTCTCATGGACTTTAATTTAAACCTGTAATCACATATTAAATTTAGTTTTAGTCTTATGGTTGTTTAATACAAAATATATTTTGTAAAATTCCTAGAAAACTTGTTGGTCATATGAGAAAATACATTAATTTTTTTCTCAGTTTTAAATATGGTCAATATGATAGATTTACACAAATGGTCTCCTAAATTTTGTCTAAACTCTCAATAAAATACACGTCCTATAAAGAATACTGCTGAACATGCCCAACTACGAATATCAGATACATAAAACATTTCCAAAATAGTTTTTCAGCAGTCTTTACTTGCTATTATCTGATTCATATTCTTTTTTTTTTTTTTTTTTTTTTTTTTTTTGGAGAGGTTTTTGCTATAGGGCACGTGTGCTCACCAGAAAGACAGAGAGAGACAGAGAGGCAGAAAGCGAGAAATTACCCCCAGGGGGGGATGGCCACGCCACAATCCCTTCTCCTCCATTCTCCTCTCAGGATCTTGGGCATGCACACACACGTGCCCGGCATGAGTTTAAGTCACCAGGTCCAGGACCTAAACCGTGGTTGACTACATGGGAGTCCAGCGACACAGCCATTACGCTAACTGTTGGTCCCTATCTGATTCATATTCTAATGACTTGAATTCAAGGAGAAAAATGGAAAACTGGCCATGAAAGGTATCATAATTATTCTTTAGAAATAAAACCAATAAGCCATCCAAATTCAAGGAGTGTAAATAATAGATCCATTTAAAGTCTGATAAGCAACATAATGGTCTTTTAGCTACAGTCTTGGGATAGACAGTGTGACTCAAAGGAGAAATAAGGACATTATACTATATTGCAATAAAAAAAAAAAAAAAAAAAAAACTTCACTTGTTATTTTCAAGTTTCATGATTCCTATCAGAACAGCCATAGCATCAAGAGTTGCTATAATTATGAGAAATTAGTAGGTCAGCCTGATTTCATAACAATGCTCCTTGTGAATAGTCAATTCAACAAAAATTTGGAGACATCTGATTTAGGCCAGACTCTAGGTGGGAGCTCACAGTCAGTTTCAGCTGGTTCAACAGCACTGTAAGGAGCAAAAAACACATGAAACGCAGGAAGCAGATGTAATAGGCAGAATTTTGAGTACTGATGTGGCTTTTGCCCACCTGGAATTTCAGAAGTCTATAAGCTTTTCTGATCTTCTAGGATCCTCATTTAGCATAAACTGCACTGACTACAAAACATGAGAGGTATCCAAAAATTAGGGAATTCCTAGTTTTCATGGCGATACTACTACTTGGTCATCTTCAAATTATTTTATTTTTGAAGATTTTTTTAAATTTATAATAATACATGCAAACACATGAGAGAGAAAGTGCCCTTCACTGGCAGGGCTTGGTTACCTCAAAATCCCCTTCCAATCCTCTAGCCCACTAGGATCTTGGGAACACCCATGTGCTCAGCATGTTTTCAGGCCAACCCAGGTTGGGGACTCAAACTGCAGCTGGTTTTTAGCTTCCAGTTCTGCAATCTGTACACTACTGACTGTGCCACAGAGGCTGGTCAATCATTTTCATCTTTATCTCATTCAATATATGTATTATTTATTTGTAATGTGGTATTAAACCAGGGCAGAAGCAATTCCTGTCAGGTAGAATTTCCCATTTTAACAGCTGTCCTGAATAAAAATAAATAAATAAATAAACAAACAAACTTTGTGGTCTGTTTTGACACTTAAAGTCATTTTGCTAGATCCTCCTGAACTTGCAAGAACATGGATTATAAGTGTGAAGAACTTCACATGTGATATTAGCTGTTCAATTAAAATCCAAGGTCTTATTTTGCTCAACTTTGAAAAAATTTCGGCCTAAAAATTTTTTCCATTGAATTAACTGACTTCAATTGACAATGCAATTAATTGCATGAGAATGTTAAATATAGGAAACCTATGTACATATAGAGTCCTTAACTTTCCCTTTTAATTTTTTATAATTTCTTAAGGCCATAAGAAATCAAGATAATATTTAGTTTTTCTGGTTATATGCTGAATTTTATATGGTTTACTGTATTTAATAAATAGGGGCTCTTTATCTAGGGCATTCTTTTTTTTCTTTTGCTACAGGGCACGTGGACTCGCCAGAAAGAGACAGAGAGACAGAAAGCGAGAAATCACTCCCTGGGGGGTATGGCCATGCCATAATCCTTTCTCCTCCATTCTCCTCTTGAGATCTTGGGCACACATGCACACACGCCTGGCATGAGTTCAATCCACTGGGTCTGGGACTCAAACTGCGGTAGACCACATAGGATTCTAGCAACATAGTCATTACACCAACTGCTGGTCCCAAGTACTATTTTTTAAATCTTGCTTGAGTGTTTAATTTTTTCCCAAAATTTTATTCAGCTTTATTAAAGATACTTTGCTAAAACAATCATGATTATCTCAGGCAGGACATGGTCAGATGATTGTTCACAGTGTATAGTAACTTTCAAACATCCTTTTTCAGTTGACTACCAAAATCAAAAAGTCATTTTAAAATCCAATGTAATCTTGGGAACCAGCAGTTAGTGTAATGGCTATGTTGCTGCACTCCCACGTAGTCGACAGCAGTTCAACTTCCCGGACTCGGTGGCTTAAATCTCATGCCGGGCGCATGTGCATGCGTGCCCAAGGTCCCAAGAGGAGAATGGAGGAGAAGGGATTGCGGCATGACCATCCCCCCTGGGGGGTGATTTCTCACTTTCTGTCTCTATGTCTCTCTCTCTCTCTCTCTGGCCAGCGCACGCACCCGATAGTGAAAAACCTCGCCAAAAAAAAAAAAAAAAAAAAAAAAAAAAAATCCAATGTAGTCTTCATTTGATGCTCTGAGAAAGGAACGTTTGGAGTGAGGGTTGACATTTCACATTTAGCTGTTGTTTAACAACTTTTCGTGAGCTGACCCTGACTTTCAGGAAATTAAAATGGCAGAATTATCAACATGAAGATCCAACAATATATTATAGAAAAGGAACAGCTACTCTTTTGAAGGATGTCGTCTTAATGTCATTGGAAAGTTGATTTCCTGACATATTGTAACCTATTTTTTATGGTCAGGTCCCAACAGGTCTCTGATTTAAGGGAATTAACTCTATACTGAAGGCAGAGAGGCAGAAGACATAATAAACAAATGTTAAGTTTTCCTCACCACAAGGTATCTGTGCCTAGGTGCCTATGTGTGTCAACGTTAGGAATCCCTCCTCCTGAGAGCCAGAAGGGAGTCTCTCACAATGAAAGGGAGAGATGTCCCAATCATGCCAGCTTCAGAGACATTCTATTAATGACAAGTGCCCCTCCCCCCAAAACAATGAAGTGTTGAGTGCTAACCACATAGATTAAAAAAAAAAAGGGTAAAAAAATTTGCATTTTTATACAACTTAATAAAAAGTAATATTTTAAACTGTACAGTCACCAGAAGAACACAGTTAGGAAAAATGCGCACACGTCATTTGGTACCTTCAGCACCTTCAGCTTTCTGTGCCTGGTCTGTTCAGGCATCTCCATCTTCTCCAGGGTTATTCCCATCCTTGCCAGCATCGGCTTTCCCCTTTATTCCTTTGGGAACCTTCTGTCTCTTCTTTGCAGAAACCTTTTTAGACTTGGGCTCTGGCTTTGGAGGAGCAGGTTTTATGACAACTTTACAGATCTTTTCTGTGGTTCGTCCTTCACCTTGGCTTGATCTCCTTACTGCCCCCTTCAGCCTTTCTCATGAGCATAGTGGAGGCAGCGGCGAGACGTAGGCACTGGATCCCGGGGATGCAATGGCATATAGGTTGGATCGGTCTGGGTGTTATTCTCGCCTCTTCACACTGATTTGAGAATTTCTTTTTTTCTTTTTTAATTTTACATTCATTCCTTGTATGTCATTAATACAGGGAACTCAAGAAGCTCATCCCCCAAAAAATGACCAACCCAATTAAAACATGGGCAAATGTGCTTCGAGTATTTGATCTTTGCATACAAATTATTGGAAGAAAAAATTACAGTAGATATACTACATAGCTGGTGAGGGAGAAAATGTCTCAGTGTCTAATCTGTTGTCATCTAATCTTGCGGAGAAGAGTTTAATTATTTTTCTAGACAAGGTTAAAACTATTATCTAGATGGGAACCAGCAGTTAGCCTAATGGCTATGTCGCTGGACTCCCATGTAGTCGACCGCGGTTCACATCCTGGACCCGGTGGCTTAAAATTCACGCCGGGCGCGTGTGCGTGCGTGCCCAAGATCCCGAGAGGAGAATGGAGGAGAAGGGATTGCGGCATGACCATCCCCCCTGGGGGGTGATTTATCGCTTTCTGTCTCTATGTCTCTCTCTGTCTGTCTGGCGAGCGCACGCGCCCTATAGTGAAAACCTCTCCAAAAGAAAAAAAAATCTATTATCTAAATCAAGATTATAATAGAACTTCTTTTTTAAAGAAAGATTTTTGCTATATGATTTGTGTGCTTGCGGGAGAGTCAGAGAGATAGAAAGCAAGAAATAACCCCCCCAGGGGGATGGCCATGCCACAATTCTTTCTCCTTTATTCTCCTCTCAAGATTTTGGATCTGCATGTATGTACACATACCATGTGTGTGTTTCAAGCCACTAGGTCTGGGACTTGAACCACGGTCGACCATATGGGAGTCCAGTGACATAACCACTACACCATCTGTGGGTCCCCATATTCCTTAGACTTTATATTTAAAACTTTGCATCAAAGATTTCAGCTTTAAATATTCTTGGATTTTTCAAGAAAACAACAGCAAGAAAAAGATAAAACTATACTCCACAAGAGATGACTTTGCAAAATGCGGAAATTTAAAGAGAAGAAAAAGACAGCAATCATCAGTGAAAAGGACCAAACAACTGAGATCTTTAAGTGCTTCAGCTTAAATCCAATCCCATAGGGCACCTATGAAATATTTATACTCTGATGTGCCCAAAGTAGCTTAATTTGATCTGCCATGTAACAGCTATAGCATAATCCTACATTCCAGGGTCAGGTAGTGTGCTGAACTCAGCAGAATGAGACTGGTTTCTACAGCCAATATATATCCTACAGGCTGTGGTAGAAGGGTTGTAACTTAAGCAACTATTTCAACTCTTAACCACAGGACTCTATCAGAATAATGACAGATTTTTCTCTTAAACTATCTTGATATGTTATTTCTTAATTGATGTGCGTAGGAGAGCCAATGTTTGCAGAATTCCTACAGAATTTCTATACACATGCACACACACACCAAACTATTAACCAATTGTCAACCCTTTTGTGGAATAATTTATAATAAAAACTACAAAGCTTCTTCAAAAATACATATTTTTGGAACCAGTACTTGGCGTAATGGCTATGTCTCTGGACTCCCAAATAGTCCACCACAGTTCGAATCTCAGACCCAGTGGATTAAACTCACGCTGGGCATGTGTGCGTGTGTGCCCAAGATCCCAAGAGGAGAAGGGATTGCGGCATGGCCATCCCCCCGGGTGGTGATTTCTCGCTTTCTATCTCACTGTTTCTCTGTCTTTCGGGCAAGTGCACATACCCTATAGCAAAAGAAAAAAAAAAAACCTTTCCAAAAATACATATTAATAATATCTTGAGATGAGAAGAGTTTGTTAAGATGGTGAAATAAATAAATCAATCTTAATTGATTTATCTGTTACTCAGAATAACAGCATGATAAATAATTGTCACCTAAACCCAACTGATTGGAACATTTCCTTTCAAGTGATATTTATGACATATTATCAGCATACACAACTTAAAAGCTTACATATGTTCTTCTCATCCATGTAATCTAATCAAAGGTGTAAACTCTGGACCCATGCCAGTACAAACCTTCCTTGTTACACAGTTGCAGCCGGCATGGTCCATCTGGAGTTGCTGGTCTGCTTGATGTCACATGACAGGTCCTACTGGCATAGAAGATGAAAAGATGTTCGGGCCACGTGTCTGGGGATGACAGCTTTCTTTGTGATGAACCACAGAATCACAGCTTGTTAAATAAGCCTGTGACCATGATAAAAGACAAAGCCATCAGTTTGTAGCAGAATATGGCCTATCTGCCCATGAAAAACCACGCTATCTCTTCTCACACATGCTGACATCTCATAAAGCATTCCCACAAGTGGTGGCCAGGAATAGTCTCTGAAGACAGCTTCACAAGAGTGTAATAGCTCGCTGCTTATCTTTGAGCAACTGAATGGAAAAAACCTGGAGTGCACAATGCAGTTCTCTTAGCCTCACAGATAAAAGTGACTTTCTATTTAGGACATTTTGTGTGATGGGTCTATTTCACGCAGCATTAAAATCCTGAGCAGTGACATAAAGATGACTCTGAGATCCCTGTATTCAAAGGCATGATGATTTTCAACTATTGTTTCATATGCCATGTTACAAGGATGCTTCTGTTTATTCAGAGACCATAAGTCTGTAAATCAAATTATAATAGAAACAGTAGTACTAGCTATCACCTAGCCGATGCTTACACTGTGTCAGGCATAGTGCTCATCTCATAATATACATTATCTCGATTCTCATAACACATTTATCACCTGAACTTTACATTGATGTACAATTTCCCTTTAGAAATAGTATTATGTCCATTTTGTAGATGAGAAAACTGAGATCCAGATAAAGAATTTGCCCAAATTACTAAATGGATGAATTTAAGGTTGGAATAGGAGATTCCTGATGTACCATTTCCACACTAGCAGAGTATTAACACATATAGTGATAAATGTTTCTAAAATGAATAAATGAAAAGCTTAAGGTTTATACTTTTTTATACCTATTTCAAAATGACATTTAAATTCATCAGTGATTTAAAACAGGACTGAGGTAGAAATTTTCAGGTCCAGGTATCGTAGTATGTCAGATTATGACATTCCTCCATGTGTCTTGCCGCTATATATGGTTATTCACAAAAGGGAAGCAGACAGATTATAATTATACTCAGCCACCTCTTTCTCTTTGCTTTTTTTTCCTGCCTCCCATTCTCTTATTAGATTTTCTGACTACCTTGCTTTCTGACACCCCATTTCTCTTCCTCTGACTCACTCACACTTGAGGCTGCCCATTCTTTCTTTGAGTAGTGGTCCCTTCTCTTCTTGATATATTATTTTATACACACATGCACACACATTCTGCATTAGGTTTTATTTCATCAAATGATGTTTTCATATAGTTTCATAACTCTTTTGTGACTATAAATTTTGGTTCTACACTATTCTCAGCAAATTTCTTGAGAGTGCAAATGGGCCAAACACTTCTTTGCTACTTGTATTGGACTTTGTGGAGTCCTGGACAATGGAAGAAGCTCAGTGAATGCTTACCCAATCAAAATGTTTTCTTCTGCTAATGTTTTAAAGACCATAAGAGACTAAATCCCTAATGTTAAGGAACAATAAGACCAGGCAGATACAAATTCTGTATAAGCTTCTTTGTAGCAATGGAAGATTGCTTTAAAAAATGAGTGACTTTATCTAGATCATTAAAATTGACCAAAAAAAAATCCTTTTTAGAAAAGATTTTTGTCAGAGGTCATATGTGCTCACCAGAGGGGAGGGCAGGGGTGGGAGACAGAGAGAGAGAGAGAGAGAGAGAGAGAGAGAGAGAATCCCTCCCATAGGGAAAGATTATGCTGCAGTCCCTTCTCTATTTTCCCATTCTGTCAGAACCTTGGGTGTACACCTGTGCTCGATGTGTTTCTCAACACTCAGGGTCTGGGACTTGGAAACATGGAGATTGGGCATGTGAAATCCAACTGCCTTAACCTCCAGGCTTTGGATCCAGCCCCTCCAAAAATCCACTGGTTCTTAATTAGAATAATAATAATAGTGATTGGAAAAAACATAGAAAAGATATTGAATGATTAAGTGGGGAGATTAATGTCTCTGTATTGACTGACATGCATGGCATTCCCTTTTGAAAAAGCAATGTAATACACTGTAAAATTATATGTAACCCAATGTAATATAAATAAGATCATGATGATAAAAAAAAAAAAACCTAAAAAAAAAAATCCACTGGTTCTCACTATTTGAGGAAATGGGCTAAGCTATGTTGCTATTTTTGTTTTTATGTCTACCTTATCTTTAAGTACTCAATAGTCTTTCAATAGACTTTTCAGACATATTAGAATGCAAAGATCAATACTACCAGATATCATTTAAATTATAAAAGTATACAATATCAGACTACAGTTGAACTTAAATTATCACTAATTAAAATTGAGTTGATTCTTAACTTCACATTTGAATCCACTAAGATACCAACACACACACACACACACACACACACACGGACACTCATATACTATGTCCACAAATTATTGAATAAAGTGGAATTTAAAATGTCAAGGAATTGGGTGGGACCTGTGGTCTGGTGCTTAAGGTAGCTGGATTCCCTGCGGCAAACAACTTTGTTTGAATCCTGGACTCAGTGACTTGAGAATCACTCCGGGTGTGTGTGCGTGTATGCTGCAAATCCTGACAGGATAGAGAAATGGAGAAGGAATTGCAGTGTGATCATCCCCATAGAGAGTGCTTTCCCATTCTTGCTCTATCTGGCCCTCTCTGGTGAGCTCATGCATCCTCTGGCAAAATTAAAGATAAAATAAAAAGTGCCAAGAAAATTTTAAATATATTCTCAGGTAATTCTGATGTGCATTTAGGTTAAGAATCCAGTGTTCCAGTGTAATAACTCATTGGTTCAATATCTCTTCTATAATGTCCATTACTAGAATCATGCAACATATTTATTTAATACCTTCAGTTGATAATGCAGTGCCAGGGCACTTAATTACTTTCATGAATGTGAATATTTGAGGTTACTTGCAAAATACATTGTTTATATTCAGAGAAAAGCAACTCATTTCTGATAGAACACAAGAGCTTCCTAAATTTCTAAATGATTACATTTTATAATTCACAATTAATAAATACATATCATATGACATGACTTTGAAATCAATATCCTTTCTAATAATGACTTAGTGTATGTGGTAAGAAAAATGAGGAACTCTGATGGAAAATAATTGCAAGTCAGGGAGAATATTTTTAAGACAAAAGTAACAGAAAAAGAAAAACAAGGTTAAACTAGAAAAGGAAAAATTATCTCATACATAATTTTGCCATAACCTCCCATATTGTTGGGCTGCCAGTTTGAAATCATAGAACAACAATAGAAATATCAGAGTATATGTGTGCATGTGTGTGTTTTATCTTTCAAGGAAATTAGTAAACTTAATGGGGGAATATTGAAACCCAGTATCAGATTGAATAAGCTAATATTTATGGAACATCTCTTAGATGAAATACACTTGCAATAGTGCCTGAGAGGGCCAGCAGGTGGTGTAGCTAATTTAAGGCTTTGTATTCCCACACGGCTGACTGCAGTTTTGAGTCCCAGATGCAGCAACTTGGAAATCACAGAATCACAGCAAATGAATTATATATATATTTTTATATATATATATATATATATATATATATATATATATATATATATATATGGGATCATTAGACTTTAAAAGTGGTAAGAACTAGCCTAAAGCCTAGAGATGGATGTAGAGGTAGAAAAACTGTGGAAGTTTGAGAAGAATGTTGAAAGTCACACTGATACTTACTTAGTGAGACATGAGTTTGGCCTTCTGCAATAGCTTAAGAGTACAGTTATTAAAAAAGAATGTATAATTAAGGTAATCTTCTAAATGTCTGATAATATTAAGCTAATGACTTGGGACTTTCTTCTCTCAGACTAAGAATCATACTATCCCCCAAATTAAAGAATGGGAAGAATGAGGTATAGTTATTCGAACCTATAGTTATATGAAGTTTACATGAACACAGGGGCAAAGAAGATCATCACAGACACTATGCTAGATATAATTAAAGATACTGAGTTATTCTTTCTCTCCCACAGAAAAACACATAAAGATATGATAATAAATAGCAAAAGAAAATTCAACTGTAATATTTGGTTGTTGGAAAAATTATGACACAATAAAAATAGATCATGACCTTTCCAACGACCCAATAATAGGATAGGTATAACAAAACATTTCAAGATTAATTATACAAAGATGAGTTGATCACATAATAATGGCTTTGGAAGTCCGAGACGTACATATTCCTTTGTTCTGAACAACTAGGGAAATTTGAAGAAGAACTTGTTAATGGGTATAAGCAGAAGACTACATTCCTTGGGAGACATTCTGTAATTAAATTCTTAGGATTTTTTTTTTTTTTTTTTTTTTTTTTTTTGAGAGAGAGATTTTTGCGATAGGGCATGTGTGCTCACCAGAGAGACAGTGAGTTAGAAAGAGAGAAATCATCCTCCAGGGTGAATGGCCATGTCACAATCTCTTCTCCTCAATCCTCTGAGAATTTGGGGCATACATTCATACACATATGCCCACTGTATTTCAAACCTCTGGGACTGGGACTAAAGCCACTGTTGGCCATGAAGGATCCCAGTGACATAACCATTAGGTCAGCTGCTGGTCCCAGGACCTTAAGACAATTTCAATCAATAATTTATTTGATAGGAGTGAAATTTTGGCAAGGATAGATAGGTTTAAGCATTTGAATATGTGCTGAATAGCTGGAACTTTATTTTATAAACAATGGTGTTTTCACAGAAGGCAGTTACTTCTGATCTGACAGTATCTGATGAAGTTTGACTTATAAGTCAGGATGAATTAGAGAGGAGAGACATTGGAAGACTGTGGACCCATTATGGAGTCTTCACAGTAGAGTAGACATGATGCAATAGGGGCTGAATGTGGGTCATGATGATAGGGGATGGTAAGAAAAGATGTGACGTATGAGCCTTTCTAAACAAAGAACTGAGATTGGGCAATGGCTTCTTATTAACTTTAGTATTTCCATCATTCAACTCTGATTAGAAGTCTCAAAATGAGACAATTTGGTGAAACCTTGGCTCAGTTGAAATGTGTGACAATTTTCTACTTAAGAGGTCACTCAAGTCAAACCTGAAAAGCTTCTCATTTAGATAAAAATTTTCAAACACCATTTGGAAACAGCGTTTCACTCATATACTGCCTACCAAACTTTCACCAAGCCCTCCATTAGGCCTTTTCATCTGTGGAACTTATCCAAGCCAACAATGTTCCTTGGCCTCTGATGTCCTTTCCAAATCAAATCTGACAGGGAGAAAAACCCTCTGTCTGCACTGAAGAGAGAAAATAACATTAAAATCTACAGCAATGCAGGTTCATTATCATTTAAAAGGATTTTGAAAACACAGAGGTTATGAATTTGACCATATAAAAGCTCCATTTAGCTTGTTGATACTTAAGGTGATGGCGTACAGAGAGATCAGTATTGAAGGTGGCAAAAACAATAAAAGAAAACACTTCAAAAGTTCTCAAAATATTATAAAAATATAAACAAAAACCTATTTTACATATTGACTTTTCATATCATTGAGCATTTTAAAAATAAATTATGTTTGTAAGTAACAGTTGAATAATTCAAACCTTATCATCTAAAATGCACGATATTTAGAAAAGTTTATTTCCTAAATATATCTTGAAGAGCAATTGTCTTATTATGTAAGCAGGGTCTTTATTGTCCTTTTTATTCTTTAGAAAGCTCAGGTACACACAATGATATACTTAACTGTCTTATTCTTTGTGATACAGTTTGTAATTTGTTCTATGTAGAATATTCTAGGGTTATACAGGCATCTCTAATATATTCTGAGATGATAATAATTCACAGCATCATGATACCTTAAGTTTGGAAAAACTTTGGAAATTATATAGCCAGCTTCCCACATAACATAGAAATAAATTCTCTGACCTGGATCTCCCTGATAGAAATTGTTACCCAGACTCTGAATATTTGCAAATATTCCATTTTCTAACTTCTATTACCAATAAGAAAAAAGCATCATTTGCTATACTTATCCAAGGCATTTGTAAAATTAGTGAGCAAAGCCAAGCCAAATGCTAACTGTGCATCACCAGAGACCTATTAGAAAAAGCAGTATTCCTCGTTTCATATTTGACCATCTCTCACCATCTTGTTCACAATAATATAAGAGATTAGAAGAGTTACGAGGTACTTTTGAAGCAAAAGCACTTCCTAAGAGCAAACTGTAGGCACTGCTTCTAAGGCATTCTCATCTACTAGAGGAAATCCAGTTAATGATTTTTGTGATTCCATGATGCCTCCTAGTCATCACCACTTTATTTTCAAAGTACTTACAAATGATCTATTCAATAATTTATTCCGGAATTCTTTCAGGGCTCAACGTTGAATTCACCAGATTGAATTTTTATTATAAAATGTACTGATTCTGTTTGACAAATATTTATTAAGTACCTACCGTATACAAGGTATGGCCCTATGTTTGAGTGCTGTGATGGTGCACACGTTTTCTATATTCCAGGAACTTTATAGTCTGAAGGGAAAAATACAAAAGGAGACAATTTAAATTCACTCTTAAAGGGGTAAGAAAGGGGATATAGAAGGACTTTTGACAGCTCAGTGGAGGAGCATTAAGTGAGGTTAAATTTTCCAGAACATTTTAGATCTCAACTGAGTCATGATAAATAAGTAGAAATTAGGTGAAATCAGGAGTAATTTATTTGGAAAAATCAGCATGTTTCAAGGTCCCAATCATAGACTCTCAGTTCAGAGAGTAAGGTAAGAGTATGTGGAGAAAAAAGCCTTGGATAGATTGGGGATAAGGTGGTATGAAGACTGTAGTAAGATAAAAGACTTGGCAAAAACAGATATAAAACATGGCCTAGTTCCCTGGCCTGGTGGGTGAGGCAGCTGGAACCCACCCACATGGCTGATAACATGGTTGACCCTAGACCCAGCAGCTTGAGAAACATGCCTGGCACATGTGCGAGTGTGCCCAAAACCCTGAAAGGAAAGAGAAATGGACTAAAGGGATTGCAGTGTGACCATTTGTGGGTAATTTCTTCTCTACATTTCTGTCTCTGTCTTATGAGAACATGTGCCCTCTAGAAAAACAAAAAAAGAAGCAAATGAAAAAACAGACTAAAGAAGACTACACTCAGAGGAGGTTTAACATCCACGGAATACCATATACTGTATATGTGTGTGTGTATTTCTGTGTCTTGTATTTAAAATAGAAGTAGCAATCAAAAGTTAGAAGGAAAATACGGTGACAAGAATGCTTAAAAGAGAGCATTTTCCTAACAAGAGAAAGAATTTATTCCATATGTAACAAACAATATATAACTGGAAAGTGTTTATTAGATCTAGGATTAAATATGTTCTTGGTTACTCTGATATGAACAATACCAGTAGAGTTGGATACACTAAATCTAAATTGCTGTGGATTAAGAAGTGACTGCGTGTATGGGGCCGGCAAGTGGCGTGGTGGAGAGGGGCACTGGATTCCCACATGGCCGACCATGGTTCGAGTCTCAGACCTGGTGGCTTGCTTTCTCACTCTCTCTCTCTCTCTCTCTCTCTCTCTCTCTCTCTCTCTCTCTCTGTGTGTGTGTGTGTGTCTTTCTGGTCAAATTAAAATAAATAAATAAAACAAAGGGATAAATAAAATTAAATAAATCTAAAAAAAAAAAAAAAAAAAAGAAGTGACTGCGTGTAGACCAGCAGATGGTGTAATGCTTATGTTGTTAGACTCCCACGTAGTCAACAACAGTTCAAGGCCTGGGCCTGGCAGCTTAAAACTCACATAGAAAGAGTGTGTATGCCTGCCTAACATCTTAGAGGAGACTGGAGGAAAAGGGATTGCAGTGTGGCTATCCCTCTTGGGAAGGGGGTGATTTTTCTCTTTTCTATCTCTGTATCTCTCTGTCTCTCCAATGAGTGCATGTACCCTATAGCAAAAAAAATCTGTTATAAAAAAAAAAGTGACTGAAGGGGAAGAAATTTCTCTTTACCGCAAGTATAGAGAATACTATGGATAACTTACTGAGAATAGAGAGGATGAAGGATAAATCTAATGCTGTAGCTAGGAATAAACCTCAAAAGAGAGTTTTTAGTTTGTTTGCTTGCTTGTTGAGATTTTTACGATAGGGTGCACGCACGTGCTGGAGAGAGACAGAGAGAGAAGGTAAGTGAAAAATCACTGTGGGTTGGGGGAGATAATTACACTGCAATCCCTTACCCTCCATTCTCCTCTTGAGATTTTGCGCAGGCACTCACATGCGCCCAATGTGATTTTCAAGCCACCAGATCCAGGACTCAAACCACAGGAGTTGACCATGTAGGAATTCAGCACCTTAACCTCCATGTCACTTTCTTGCCCTCAAAGGAGAGTTTTGAAAGCATGAAGATATTAGGAATTGGAAAAATGCATAAATATATTCGATTGTCTGGAAAGTAATGAGGCATTTTTTGCACAGACAGAAAGATATGTCATAACTTTCCCAATGACTTCATAGACTAGGTATAAGAAAGGAAAAACTAATTTATAAACCTGAAGACAAAGTCAGGAATATGAACAAGATCAGATGAAGAAATTCACCATAGACAAGGGAAGATACACTGCTTTCATTTTAAAATGAAAACAGAAGAATGCATATGCAGGAAAGTCTGTAAGTTGGTAATAGCTATAGGAAATCGAGAGAATCCTTGTCTAGTCTTTTCTATTTGCCCTTTAAGACCATCAGCTGAGATGAAGACAGATGTTTAAATCAAATATTTAAATCAACGAGGCCCTTGCAATGAGGAGGGCTGGAGGCCGAAACAGCTTGCTTTACACTTAGTTGAATGTTGAGAAGTATTGAGAAATTATGAAAGTATTACTAAGTGGCATTGAGGCTCCATTTACAGGTGATAATCATAAAGTTATAACTTTGCAGTTTTGTGAAATTTATTCAGAAATATTCATCAGACATATTGTAGATAGGAAAAGTAAATAAATGCTTGATAAAAATGTCCTCAAGACATCGGCTAAAATAGAGTGAAGGTTGAGGACTAGAGTTAAAATAAAAATACCAAGAGGCCAGGCAATTGGATGATTGGTCTATGGGGGCAGGTATCTCCCAGAATGTTGGAAGAACTGGAGTAAATCTCCAGTGAATGAGGACTACAAACACAATAGGGGTATGTATATCTGCAGTCAGGAGGACAAGACTGAAATGATTTGATATTATTCACTTCAAAAAAGCAGCTCTTACAAAGAAGTAGAGAAATGATGTCTTGGAATCAGCACTGAAGATCCTAGGAGGAAGAGACCTTAGTGCATGTGAGACACAAAAGAAATAGTGGACTCCTCTAAAGCAGTCTGCAGAGGGAAGGAGGTGGTTGATTACATTTACCCTGTAAATTGGAACAGTTTTATCTCCAATCTAGGGTACTTCTGTGATTAAAGAAAGATGAATGATAAGGAATTTGCAAGATGGCTAAGATGTCTAGTACCCACAGAATTGTGATTGCTAAACCATTTCAATGGCTGCTTGACTGCCGCTAGTAGATTTTGCTTTATCCCAGATTGTTCCTGTGCACAGAAAGGGCAAATCAGACTAGGAAAGTATAATACTCACTGGAAAATTATTTTATTTTACTGCAGGTCCTCATGCAGTAGCATGTCCCTGAGTAGTACCAGACTGTCATATATCAACATACTTCATGAAAATAACTGCTTTCTGTATTGTTTACCCTATGCAGACACTAAATATGCTTTTGTTCACTTTATGAGGTTGAAATTACTTTTATTAAAATATAGCAATGGTGCTGGCCCCTTGGCCTAGTGGTTAAGAGAGCCAGATCCCACCTGGTCAACCATAATTCAACTCGTTGCCCTGGTAGCTTGAAAAATAGACTGGTTGCAAGTGCACGTGTGCCTCAGATCTTGCTAGCATAGAGAAATGGAGGACAAGGGATTGGAGGTGATCACATTCCATTGCAGGTGTATTTTCCCTCTCCCACTCTCTCTTTCTACCTCTCTGGAAAGTGCACATGACCTCTGGCAATTAAGATAAAATGTTACAATGTAAGCAAAACTTAGGGAAAATAAGCCAATCAGCCAGGTTCACTGAGCTGTCTGTCCCCAAAGCTCATGCCCTTTTGTGACCATGAGCCAATTCCACATATGTCTAATTTCCTCAATTTCATTTATTTCCTGTCTAGTAACTTTGTCTTTTCTGGAAACTTAAGCTTCATGTAATCAATTGTCCAAATGCTGGATGTTTAAATAACCCCTTTGGATCTTAACCTAATATTCTATATTCTCTCTACAGATTTGCTTCCAATTCATTTCCCATCTGTTCATAGAAATTTCCACTCTACACCTGGCTTCTGACCTTCAGTCTTTCCCTTTGTTGTGCCAGTAGTAACATCTGTGGAGTTACCTAGACTTGGTCTTAGGCACTGTCCTATACTGTACTACGTGTGATAATAGAATATCTTCTCAGCAGATAGAGGCTAGGGGTTCTAGGTAGATAGAGAGGTTAACAGAAACAAAATTAGACAGATAAGGGTAATTTCTAGTGTTATAAGATACAGTGGCGAAAACATAGATGGCAATAACTTGATTTTTATCTCAGAGTAACTACATGGGAGGGTTTGGTATATGCCCAGCACAAACGAGGACAAATAGCCGAGATGACGGGGTATTCGCATTGATTTAATCATTATATGATATATTTCTATACTGAAAAGTCATGCCATACCCTCACTCATTTGTACAATTATTACAATAATTGAAAATAAAAATGCAAAAATATGTGGAGCATGGAACCAGCAGATGGAGTAATGGCTACGTCACTGGACTTACATGTAGTCGACCGCAGTTTGATTCCTGGACCTGGTGGCTTAAACTCACACTGGGCGTGTGTGCGTGCGTGCCCAAGATCCCAAGAGGAGAATGGAGGAGAAAAGATTGCAGCGTGGCCATCTTTGTTGGGGGGCTTATTTCTCACATTCTGTCTTTCTGTCTCTGTCTTTCTGGTGAGTGCATGTGCCCTATAGCAAAAAGCTCTCAAAAAAATATATATATATATGTGGAGCAGAATATATAACTTCACTGCTGTCCAAAGAAATTAGAAACCTAGCAGAAGGTCAAACAGATCTCAAAGATTTTCTGATATAGAGTCTTATAAGAAGACAATCTTATAAGAAAACAATTTTACAAATTAGATGGAAAAATGGAGCAACTGTAGCTTAAATGTCTTCAAAAGCTTAAAGTTCCACAATTCTATGATCTAAATTTCACTCTCTCCTGATACATGCACATGCGTACACAGTCACACACAAGCACATGATATAAGCAACGAAATATTTTAGTCTTATAAGCTACAATTAAATGTTTACTGTTTCATAAGCAATTCTCTCCAAAGTTATCAAACATATTCTCACATTCATTCCAAACACTTCAAATGCATAAACTGTTTTGGAGATGAAAAAATGCAGAATATGTCTGCAGACTGACGCCTCAAGACAGGTGTATTGTTCCTGGTTCTTCTGTTCCATTTCATTGTGTTCTTGGCAGAGCTGCCTGCTTAATATAGCAGCTGGGGACTGTTTGGCTGTTTAGACACAAACCTCATTTTAGTGCCTTATAAACTACACTGATACCAAATTCACACATAGCAGTGACACAAGTTAATTATACCATTCTCAAGAGTGTCAAATGCCGGGTAAAGTGGGAGGAAGGCTACTTGAAGGAGAACTCTATTTAAACTCTTTAAAAAAACAGCCCAAATTCGGCTGAATACCCCTGTTACCACTACCCAAAGAAGGTATCAGCATCGCTATAAACTTCACTGATGTAAACTCTTTCTGCAGTGTATTGTATTTCAATGTAGAAATTATGTGATCCAGGTGCAAGCAAGACATTTTCTTCACATTTGTTTCAAGAGGGAATTCATGTATAATTTCTTAAGATACATGTAGAGAAAAAGTGTCTTTAAGTTGACACGATTTTTCAAATTTCTTATGAGCCAACTCAGGCTGCTTCTTGAAAAATTTGGTAGATTGTGGGACCAGCAGTTGGCGTAATGGCTATGTCGCTGGACTCCCACGTAGTCGACCACGGTTCGAGTCCTGGACCTGGTGGCTTGAACTCACACTGGGCACATGTGCGTGCGTGCCCAAGATCCCGAGAGGAGAATGGAGGAGAACGATTGCGCTATAGCCATCCGCCCTGGGGGGTGATTTCTCTCTTTCTGTCTCTCTGTCTCTCTCTGTCTGTCTGGCGAGCGCACGCGCCCTATAGCAAAAACCTCTCCAAAAAAATACAAAAGAAAAATTTGGTAGATTGAAACATTTTAAAGCTGGACCTTTGGGCAACATTGTCAGGGTGAATAAGTCCTTCTTAATCTCTCTCATCTCAGGAATGAAATGTAGGCAATGTACTGCTCTATTTCCAGTGCAGAGGTAGAATTTCTTTCTTTCTTTTTTTTCTTTTTTCTCTCTTGGGCAGAAAATCAGCCACATAGTCCAGTGTTCTTGGCTTGGCTTTTGTGTTGCCCTGATGTCATTGAAAAGTCTTCTGGCTCCTGGAACTCTAGAAGGTAAGACTAAAGACCTGAAAAATTGAACAGCGTTGGTAATAAAATTCACAGAAAGAGTGTCAAGGGGTACAGTGCATTTTTGTAACACTGTGTCACATAGAGGGTGAGAAGTCACTTCACATTGTAATGGAACTGCTGTCTCAGAGAGTGTGTTGTCCCAGGTTTAAGTACCAGAGTTAGAGGTCTCGAGTGATTCCAGGGAAATCAATGTCTCTTGAGAGGAAACACAACATGAGAAAGACATTATTTTAGCATTTCAGGTATGGAAAATGACCTGCCATGCTTTATATGAGTTATTTCTCACTGTAATATGGGGATCTATTTACTCAGTATATATATTGGGAGTAACAGGCAAAATGCAACTATGAAAAGGCCTATGACACCGCTAAGGTCCTCTGAGATCAGGTAACCACTGAGGGCAGAAAGTAGGAAGCAGCTTGTTTATAGTATAAACATTCATCTAGTGCATAATTCAAAGATGGTTAAACAGTTATAATTTTTAATTCTTTAATGAAAAGTATTAATGTAAGTATGTTATATTATTAGTAGTACTATTGTTATAACAGCTTCAGATATGGGTACTAATTTAGAGACCAAAAGTTTAGTCTCCTAATATGACGTTTTGGGAAATGAAGTAAAATAAGTTGCACCAAGTGCCAAAATCAGGAATAAATTCAGAGAAATTTAGCCACTATGGAAAGTAGTCAAGAGGCCAGATCAAGATTTAAGACCTGGGGGCCAGCAGGTGGCATAGTGGTAAAGGACCTGGATTTCCATGTGGCCAACAGTGATTTGAGTCCTGGATCTGGTGGCTTGCTTTCCTACTTTCTTTCTCTTTCTCTCTCTCGCTCATCAAATTAAAAAACAAACAAACAAACAAACAAAAATCAATAACAATAATAAATAAAATTAAATAAATTTTTAAAAAGATTTAAGACCCAAGTAAAATTTCACTAAATATATTAATATATAAACATACACACATATGTCCATTAGGCAGAATAATGGCCCCATAAAGATGTCTGCAGCCAACTCTTTGGAACAGGAACTTGTGAATGTGTGACTTACATGACAAAGGGATTTTACAGATGTAGTTAAACTGAAGGTCCTTGAAATGAGATCAACATAAGTCATTCAGATGTGCTAGTCGAATGATGTGAAAAAGCAATGTAATACACTGTAAAGTTATATGCAATCCAATGTAATATAAACAAGATTATGATCATAATTTAAAAAAATAATTAAAAAAAAAGAACCTAGCCTAAAGTTGAGACCATGCTGATAGGCACTACTATTAGATAGTCTGAGGCCACATGTGTGGCCTGGGTTTGTTTCCTGGCCCATCCTAAAGAACAAGCATTTGTTACACCTGTGGCCCTAGCTACTCAGGATGCTAAGACAAAAGGGTCACTAGCAAGATTGTCTCAAGAAAAACAAAAACTTGTCTTAAGAACATTTCCTGGCTAGTCAGTGAGTTGGTGGATTCGAAGATGGCGGAGGAAGTCAGGAGCCGAAAAATGCCAATAGTGTCAAGAAGCTAGAAAAGGCAAGGAAACAGCTTCTCCCTAGAGGCTCTTGAAGGACATGCATCAGGATCTACCCTTTAATTTTAGCTTGATGAAGCCTGAGTCAAACTTCTGATCTACAAAACTACAAGTTAATAACCGTGTTGTTTTAAGAAATTTGTTATAGCCACATTAAGAATGAATAATATATGTATACATATATAAAATTTTAATTATATTATTATTATTTATTATTCTTTTAGAGAGGTTTATTTGCTATAGGGCACATGTCCTTCCAGAGAGACAGAGAGAGATTGAGAGATAGAAAGCAAGAGATCACCTGCCAGGAGGAATGGTCACACTGCAATCCCTTCTCCTCCATTCTCCTCTTGGGATCTTGGGCACACACGCACATGCACCCGGCGTGAGTTTTAAGCCACTGGGTCCGGGACGCGAACCATCGTCGACTACATGGGAGTCCAGTGACATAGCCATTACACTAACTCCTGGTCCCTCTTTTCATGTTCTGATAGGGGTTTAGTATGAAACCCATACAGAAGAAGAAAGTGTCCCTTCTTTATCATCTCTGGTGTATTTTGTATCATATTAGTGTTTGGAAGAATTCATAGGTTAATCTGTTATGACTAGAAGTTTTCTTTGTGGAAAAGTTTAAAAACTGCATTCATTTCAAGATATTTCAGACTATTCAGATGTTTCATTTCTTCTTAAATGTTTATTAAGTTAAATTTCTCAGGAACAATTTTCACTTTATTCAAATTATCAAATTTATTAAGGTTTTTCATAATGAATTTCTATACTTTTAATATTTGAAAGATTTATACCAATGTCTCCTCTAATATTTGTGATATAGATAATTTGTGTTTCCCATTATTTTAATCACTCTTTTTGGGATTTTTGAAGTTTATTCAAATTAAAAATTGTTTTTGATGACTTTTTACTATATGTCTATTTTTATTTCACTGATTTATATAGTACTATCATAATTTGCTTTATTCTTCATTCTTGAGATTTGATTCTCTTTTTTTTAGTTACTTCAGATAGATTCTTTTTCTTTTCCTTTTAGGTTTTTGCTACATGGCTCATATGCTTGCCACAGAGCAACAGAGAGAGACAGTGAGAGGGAAAGTGAGAAACCACCCACCAGGAGGGATGGCCATGCTACTACAATTGCTTCTCTATTCTTCTCCTGAGATTCTGGGCATACATGCACAATCACCCAACATGATTTTCAAGCAATGAGGTCCAGGACCTGAACTGTGGTCAGCCATGTAGGAGTCCAGCACCTTAAACACTACACCTCCTGCTGGCCTAAGATATATTATCACTTGCTGATTTTTCAGTGTTCTACTACGTACATTTATAGCTTCACAGTTTTTAAGCACAGCTTTAACTCTATAACAAAAGATTTGATATACTGTGTTCATTATAATTTAGTACATAAAATTTTCTAATTACTATTGCAATTTCTTCTGAGAAAATAATGATTACTTAAAAGTTACAAGTATTAGGGTCTCTAGGTTATTATAGTTTTCTTCTTATATTCATTGCAATGAGCAGCCATCTATTCAAAATAATGATTTTAATTCCTTTAGATATCTATCCAGAACTGGAATTACTGTATCATATGGTAGTTGTAATTTTAATTTTGGGGGGAACCTTCATACTGCATTTCATACTGGCTGTGACAATTTACATTCCCACCAAGTGAATGTAAGTGTTTTATTTTTTTCACATTCTTAGCAGTGCTTGTTTTCTTTTGACTTGTTAATAATAGCCTTCCTATAAGGTATGCAGTTTTTTCTCACTATAATTTTTTTTTCTTAAATAATTATTTTATTTAACTTTATTTATTTATTTATTTGTTATTTTAATTAGACCATAGAGGGAAAGAGCAAGAGTGAGAGTAAAAGCAAGAGAAAGGGAAAGCGAGAAAGCAAGCTGCCAGGTCTTGAACTTGAACCACTGTAGACCACATGGGAGTCCAGCACCCTTAACCACCACGCCACCTGCCAGCCCCCTCACTGTGATTTTGATTTGTATTTCCCTGATGACTAGTAATATCCAACACCTTTTCATATATCTGTTGGCCACTCATGTCTTTTTTTGAGGAAAAATGCCCTTTCTTGTCTCTTGGCCATTTTTTAGCAAAGTTATTTTTCATTTTGTTATTGACTTTAGTGAATTCGGTGATATATCCTAGAACTTAACCTCTTATTGAAAATATTATTTGAAAGCATTTTCTCTCATTCCACAGGTTGCCTTTTTATTTCTTGATTTTATTTCTGTGTATAGAAACCTATTAATCTGATATACTCCCATTTGCTTGTAACTGTTTTTCTTATACTTGTCAGTATAGTGCCATACTCTTCTGATTATTATAGTCTTGTAATATAATTTTAAACTTCTATTCCACTGTTTTGTTCATATTCCATGTGTTCTTTTTATTAGTTTATTTTTTTTAATTCCTGTCTTTATTTTCGCCATGTCTCTGTATTTTTTTCAAATGTTAGTCTTCTCTACAAAAATAAGGATTTCATTCATTTCAATCTAACAAGAATAGTATTTTAATTAAAACATTAAATTCATTTACATTTTATGTAATTACTGATATAATTGAATTCAATTTATTATTTTATGGTTAGTTTTCTGCTTATTATGTGTTTTCTTTATTTTTTCTCTTCTTTTTAGCTTTCTATTGAACTCACACTATTTTTATTATCTTATTTTCATTTTATATTACTTTACAAATTATACATTCTTTTATTATTCTTTTAATTCATCCTAGTAGTTATTCTTGGCTTCTTATAGTCTAATATGTTATTAATCATTTTACTTCCCTTTAAAGCTAGTATCTTATACTTTCAAGAACTCATTTCCCAGGGAACCAGCAGTTAGCGTAATGGCTATGTCTCTGGACTCCCACGTACTTGACCACGGTTCGTGTCCTGGACCCGGTGGCTTAAAACTCATGCCAGGCGCGTGTGCATGCATGCCCAAGATCCCGAGAGGAGAACGGAGGAGAAGGGATTGCGGTGTGACCATCTCCCCTGGGGGGTAATTTCTCGCTTTCTGTCTCTATGTCTCTGTCTGGCAAGCGCACGTGCCCTATAGCAAAAACCTCTCCAAAAAAAAAAGAACTCATCTCCCATTTTGGCATTGTAATTTTAATAAAAAATGCTTTTAAATTCGAATTTTAAATTTCAGAAAATATTGGTTTTTTTTGTAAAGCCCACTTATATCCATATTTACACAAACAGTTACCATTTCTAGTGCTTTTTAAATCTTTTGTGCATTTCATGTTTTGTTTTGTTTCTTTTTTAAAAATTATTTTGCCATAGGGCATGTGCCCATGCTCAATAGGAATAAATAAATAGGAAAATTGAGAAATCATCCCCCAGAGGAAGATGATCATACCGCTATCCCTTTTCCTCCAATCTCCTCTTGAGATTTTGAGCATGCACATACACACTCCCAACGTGAGTGTTAAGTCACTGAGTCTGGGACTACTGTGGCTGGTCATGTGGGAGTTTAGCACCTTAACTACTATACCATATGCTGGTCGTTGACTTTCATTTTTTTTTTTTCTGAAATTATTTGTCTCCAGACTAAGAACTCTGTTTTGTATGTATTCTAATGTCTTTTGATAATGCCCCTTCAGCTTTTATTTGCTGAAAACATATTTCTTTTATGTATTTTTTGAAGAATAATTTTATTCTGTATGATAGTCTAAATTAACAATTATTTTAACACTTTAAACATACTAACTCATTGTCTTCCTGCTTCTTTTGTTTCTGATGTGAGGCCATTTGTTAGTCTTACTTTTGTTACTTTGCAGCTGTTTCTCTTTTCTTTTTGTGTCTGTTACTTTTTGAAATTTTCTCCTTTACTGTTTAGCAATTTGAATATAATGTAGCTTACCGAGCTTCATTTATGTGTATGATGTCATTTGTTTTAAGAAGAACTCTTGGTTAACCTCTCTCTAAAGGGTTCTCTCTCCTTTCTTCCACTTGTATGTATGCTAGACTTCTTCCCTCACATGTGTTTTATAAGTTTTTTGTTGTCCATCCTTCAGTTTGGATATATTTTTATTGATCTGTCTTCTACTTTGTCTAAATTTCTCTTAAAAACTTCAGTTGATATCTTAGTTTCAGATATTAAATTTTTGTTTCTATAATATTCATATTTTATAAAAAGATGCTATAGGGTATTTGTGCTCACCAGATAGAGACTGAGATGGAGAGAGAGAGAGGAAAAGTGATAAAAGCACTCCCCTGGGTAAATGGCCATGCCACTGTCCCGTCTCCTCTATTCTCCTGATAGGATTTTGTATACATACGCACATGAGCCTGGCATGTTTTTCAAGCTACCAGGTCTAGGACTCAAATCAAACAAGTCAGCCATGCTGTGCCTTAACCATTGTGCCACTGGCTAGCCCTATAATATCTATTTTTAAAAGATATATTGTATTTCTCCCTTATATCCTACTAATTTCCCTCCAATTTTCTCTAATTTCTTGAATATAGTAATTGTAATTATTTTTAAACATTTGACTTCTTATTTCAGTGCCAGGATCACCTGTATGTCTTATTCTATAGTCTCTTTTTCCTCTTGGTTACAGGTCATATAGTTCTATTTCTCTATATGTGTTATCTTTTTGTTGTTGTTGAGGTTTTTGCCTTAGGGTGCATGCACTCACCGAAAAGAGAGAGAGACAGACATAATGAGAGGGAAAGTGAGAAATCACCCCAACCAGGGAGGATGACCACATCACTCTCTCTTGGCCTCTATTCTCTTCCTAGGATCTTGGGCAAGGATGTACATGTGCCTGGCATGAGGTTGAAGCCACTGAGTTTGGGAATCAAACCATAGCTGACCATGTGGGAGTGAGTCCAGTGACATAACTGCTGCACCATCTGCTGGCCCTTCCTAATGATGTTTTAATATAATAATAGACAATGTACATATAAAAGATAAAGATTCTGGTTATAGATACTATTTATATTTTTATGAATGAGATACTAGGCAAATAAAATATTTTATTTATTTTAATCAAATAAAAACTAGAGTCAGCTCAAAATTACATTAGATTTTTTTTTGAGACTCAATCTCTATTTTGTCCCTATTCCTAGTACATGCCACACCACACTATCAATCTCTCTATATATATATATGTGTATTTTTAAGAAGTTTTTGCATTGAGGCACATATGCTTGACAGATAGAGAGAGATACAGAGACATTGAGACAGGAAGTGAAAAGTCACCCCCAGGGGGATGATCACTCTGCAATCTCTTCTCCTCTATTCTCCTCCTAGGATCTTGGGAATGCACACACGTGTGCCCAGCGTATTTCAAGATACTGGGTCCATGACTTGAACCACAGTTGGCCATGTGGGAGTCCAGCAATGTAACTGCTATGCCTTCTGTTGGTCCTACACACCAAGGTCTTTTGATTGAGGATTTGGAAAGAATTTGTCTCACTTATCTCTGGGATATTGTAAGAATTTCTGTTCTGCTTTCAAAAATTTTCAGCTTAAGCTTGACCTGTGCAGTTTTTGAACATGAGAGGGAAACTGTGTGTCTGACTACCAAAAGTCCTGCTTATTTCTTAGTTTACCTATAACTCTCCATCAGGAGCTATGCCTGCCTTCTACCCTTAGTTGCATTCATTTGCTGAATAGACAAATAGTCCCAGAGTGAAAAACTAGTACTTGTCGGTGTCAATTTATTACTCTCTCCAGGGCTTTCAAAAATTGTGTTTTCAGGCTAGTCAGTGGCGTGGTGGTTAAAGTAGCTACATCCCACATGACCAGCTATGCAGTTTGAATCCTGGACCCAGCGACTTGAGAAACATGCCAGGCACATGTACATGCCTGC
This sequence comes from Tupaia tana, assembly GCA_026018925.1. Classification (NCBI taxonomy): domain Eukaryota; kingdom Metazoa; phylum Chordata; class Mammalia; order Scandentia; family Tupaiidae; genus Tupaia; species Tupaia tana. Next base: position 82,184,270 of record JAKSZU010000001.1, read on the forward strand.
CCCAAATTCTGAAAGGTGGAGAAATGGAGAAGGAGTTGAAGTCTGGCTATACCCATGAGGGGTGTTTTCTCTCTCTCTCTTTCTCTCTCCAGTGAGCACATGTGTCCTCTGGTAATTTTTTTTTAAATGTGTTTTTATGCTCTTTTTTTTCCTGAAAAAAATTCTTCAGTATACCTTCTCTGATTATCTAAAATTCATAGTTGATTATGTATCTACCCGTTCTGCCAATCTATAAGTTAAGTTATATTCTTATGAGAGAAACCAGTCATGTGTTTGAGGCAATTTTAGTATTGAGACCAGGATGACTGCCAAAAGTTCTGTTGGTTTATTTTTCCATTCCCATTGTTTCTTTTTGTGAAGAACGTAAAAGAGAACCTTGGGGTATATACAAGACAGAATTGTTACATACCACTGGGGCAAAGACAAGTGCAAATCCTGAGTGTACCTCTGATAATTTTCTGGAAATACAGTCCAAAATTGAGGCCTTAAGCTTCTCCTTGCAGTCACAGCTCTCTGCGGTCTTTAAAAATATTATTTTTATGGACTGGCTCCATGGCACAGGGCTAATGCACTCCCCCCCAAAAAGCCAGAGGTCTCCCACATGGCATCTGTGATTCAAATACTCAGTTTATTCAGCCTGAAATAGGGCAGCACATGTGAGTGGACAGGATTTGATGGACTTGACGACTAGCGAGGGTGTGATGTGTCCAGGTCCTGTGGAGGGTTCTCATCACTTTCTCTCTCTCTCACTATCTGTCTCTCAACCTCACTCCCTTTGCATCTCACATACACGTGCGCACACTCCATTATGATAAATTTTAAAAATTCCAAATAATTTTAAAATAATTTGCTTAATTTATTTGGTTTTCTTAGTTATTCATATTGGGAGTTAGTCTCCTGCAAACTACTTCATCCTTCTTGGAAGTAGAAGTCTCCAGTGTAGTGCTTCATTTTGATTTTGAATGCCAGCAAGGAGGGAAATTTTTCTTCCGTTATCCAATCTCTATTGGTTTTGCCAGTCTCTATTGTATAACATACACAGCCTGATACACTGTAGAACATTTAGTTTGTGACTACTATGATAAAATAAACTATCATTTTTATCACCTCTGCCTGCCCAGTTCTTACCAGTTTTGAAAAGTTCAATTCAGTTCCATCAGAACACCTTGTGTGACTGGCAATAAATGTCTACTTCCAATAAGTTCCTGATGCAATAATACATCTCTGCCACCTTTCTCCACAGTAAATATTCACAAAGAGCTTATGAGTTCCAAAATAAAAGAACATTTGCACTGTCTGAAATAGTTTAGATATGGGTAGAGGGCCAAAGGAGAATGAATTTCGATGCTTGCCAATTTCATCTTACCCTTTTAAATGAAAGTGATTTTTAAGAGACTTTAATAGCTATAGATTACATGGAAGCAAAACTATTAATGTTTGAAAGAAGTAGCTCTTTGGCTACTTTGGAAAATATGTTTTATAAGTCTCCATAGTGCTTTCCTGTCTCTGCAAGCCGATGATACAATGAAAGGGGAAAACTGTACAAAGAAGTCAGTCGCTTCTGATAGCAACATCAAATTTATCTTACTGAATCTGACTGTTAAGTTATTCAGCTGAATATTCTGCTTCTAGCTATACTTAAAATCCCTCAAGGTTTATGACTGGTGGAAAAAAACCACTATGCCGCTAATCAATTTTATCTTCTCAGTTTAGATAACAGTATTTCTCTGGGCCTCAATAACAAACAGCCCTGAAGCACACAATTTAAGTGTACAGTTACTAATATTAATAAAATACTGGCTCTAACTTGAAAATAGCTTATAGCAGTATTGGTGATATCCCAGCAGTGATACTTCAAGATCCAGCCATGATACTTTGATACTAAATTCCACTTATTCGGTAGTATACATTTATCAACATACCACCACATGATTTATTCATACTGCTCACTCACTATCCTCCAGTATTAATTTCAAGACTGTTTTTTTAGCTCCATAACAAAAACTCTAACCAAATCAGAAATATGGCCCCCGAGGTTTAAGGTAGAAGAAACATTTTGGCTTCCATCATAAAACTGTCCAGAATTAATATTAAGAAAAGGGGGAGACAACTCAATGAGTCAGGGGCCTGGCTGTTTATCTTCCCCTCTTAGCCTTCTGGATTTAGCCTTCTGAACTATGTGCTCCAAATATGAAGAGAAAAAATAGCTTTGATCTAATAAGTAAGAAAGAGTCTTCAACCAGGATGTGACTTTTGGAAATGAATTCAAGATGGAAAGTTTGAAAAAGTTTTCATTTTATAAATTAAATTTAATTTAAGATCAGAGATAGGTTTGGAAAAATAGAAGTAACAAACTTCACTAGAATGCCCCATTGTCCACTAAGAGGTGCTTAAAAAAGTTAGCTCTGGGTTGAATAAATAATATTACCACTTCTTACAAGATAGGCTCTGAGGCATACCTGGTATTTTAGTAAACGAAAATGAAAAATAAATATTCTAAGGAGATCCTTAAATACTTTTTTTTGTTTTTGGAGAGGTTTTCGCTATAGGGTGCGTGCGCTCACCAGACAGAGAGAGACATAGAGACAGAAAGCGAGAAATCACCCCCCAGGGGGGATGGTCACACCGCAATCCCTTCTCCTCCATTCTCCTCTTGGGATCTTGGGCACGCACGCACACGCGCCCGGCGTGAGTTTTAAGCCACCGGGTCCGGGACGCGAACTGCGGTCGACTACGTGGGAGTCCAGCAACATAGCCATCCTTAAGTACTTTTGGCTAAGTTCTTCCTGGAGGGCATCTTATGAGCAACCTTTAGAATCTTCTCAAGCTCTTAGATGTCTGGTCAGGTTGGCAAGGGCCAAGGGAGTGCCATATTTTGCATTTGAAAGACAGAAAAATACTTAATTAACTATTTTACTAAATCGAACAAAAATCTTCATTGTATGTACTTCAGAGTTAAGGATTGCCAAATAAGTCAGTCCTTCATTAACATTAATTTAATGCATATATATTTAAATAAACACCTTTTTTTTTTTTTTGAGAGGTTTTTGCTATAGGGTGCATGTGCTTGCCAGACAGACAGAGAGAGACAGAAAGTGAGAAATCACCCCCCAGGGGGGGATGGCCACACTGCAATCCCTTCTCCTCCATTCTCCTTTTGGGATCTTGGGCACGCACGCACACGCGCCTGGCGTGAGTTTTAAGCCACCGGGTCCGGGACACGAACCGCGGTCGACTACATGGGAGTCCAGTGACATAGCCATTATACTAACTGCTGGTCCCAATAAATACCTTTCTATATATATATCTAATGTATCAAATATAAAACAAGCAAGATTATGGAAGATTTACTGCTAAATGAAGCAAGCCAGACTATGAAAGAGAGACATTGTATGTCCCCGCTTAATATATACCGAATCTCCACACTCTATGGCAGATATTGAAAGACTGGAATATATAAAAGCATGGAGAACAATTATAGATACTAGAGACAGTGCGGGAGGAGGGTAGAAAATGGGGGAAGGTGAGAAGAAGGGAATCAAGGGGAAAGAGAAAGAAATAAAGCATTTAAAGGACACAAAAATGGAAAATTATTTGTGGATGATAACATGTATGGTAATATCTTTAACTGGACTAATATGCATCGTATTCATGCTGAAAAATTTATTTTACAAGCTATAATGATATATAGTGATTGAATGTATAAGATTTTATAAAAGGCAAGAATCCACTGAAACAAAATAATTGAGTCTGAGTCTGTCCAATACAAAAAAAGACTATAGTTATATACATTCATGATATTGAAAGAATACTTTCTAGCAGTAAAGAAAATATCTGAGTTTGATTAACTCTTAAGATGTTACAGTATTTTCATTGATAGAAATACAGATTAATAATCTAAAAAAAATTTGTTACATTGTTTGTTGGGTTATTTTTATGTTTGGAACTATAATCCAGGTAACTGTATCAAGGTTAAACTAGACTAGCAGAATGACTAGACTAGCAGAATGAGGAGTTATAAATTATAAGATTAAATGCAAGGAATTGATTTATGTCAGTCTGAGGACTGACTAAGCATAACATTTATAGGGCAGGACATCAGAAAAGGCAGACTGGAACTCTTGGGCATGGGGTGAAGCTGAGGTCCACAAAATGGCATTAACTTTTAAAATTTAAATTGATTTATTTATTTCTTCCAAGAGAAAGAACAGGTAGGTGAAAAGGGAGACACTTTCCCAACAGGGTTAGTTAAAAGTGATAATTTTTTAAACAAAGTAAATGTACTTTTCAATGATGAGAAGCATTAACATTGATAAATTAATACATAGTCACATTAGTAGAGAATCACAAAAGTTATTTCAATCATCATTATTCAGTATTATAACAATCGAGTTACAAGAAAACAGAGGAGATTCCAGTCATAGAAGATACACCATGGGTTATGTACATTAATATAGGTGAGCGGCAAAAACTTTCATTCTCTTCTTTAGGCCATGTCCTTGGCCCTGTTCAAAGTTATTTGGTTTGTTCTAACTGACACTATAATAAGAAAGACAATTTAAAATTTTTTAAGGTTGGGACCAGCAGTTAGCGTAATGGCTATGTCGCTGGACTCCCACGTAGTCAACCGCGGTTCGCATCCTGAACCCGGTGGCTTAAAACTCACGCCGGGCGTGTGTGTGTGCGTGCCCAAGATCCAGAGAGGAGAACGGAGGAGAAGGGATTGCGGCGTGGCCATACCCCCAGGGGGTGATTTCTCGCTTTCTGTCTCTGTCTCTCTCTGTCTGTCTGGCGAGCGCACACGCCCTATAGCAAAAACCTCTCCAAAAAAAAAAAAATTAAGGTTTTTGCTATAGTGAACGTGCACTTGCCACAGAGAAACAGAGAGAGACAGTGAGAGAGAAAGGGAAACATCATCCCCCCCCCACACGCACCTGCAGAGGAGATAGCCATGATATAATTTCTTTTCCTTTAGTCTCTTCTTGGGATTTTGGACACACATGCACATGTGCCCAATGTGATTTTCAAGTCACCAAGTCCAGAATTTGAATTGCTATTGGCTATGTGAGAGACCAACACCATAGCCACTCCACCACCTGCTGGCCTGGCAATTAATTTTTTTTTTATTAAAGAAAGTTTATTTTTTACTATTTTTAGTTTTCATTTTAGATTTTTGCTATTGGGTACATCCACTTGCCAAAGAGAGACAGATAGTAATAGAGAAGAGAGAAATCATCTCCCCCTAGGGGAACGGTCAAGCCACAGTCCCTTCTCCTGCATTTCCCTGTTGGGATTTTGGTCATTCACACACATGCACCTGGTGTGCTTTTCAAGCCTCTGGAGCTAGAATTTGAACTTTGCATCGGCTGTGAGTGATCCACTCACCTTAACCTCCACACCATCTGTTGATCCTGAAAGATTTTTATTATTATTTTTAAATTTACATAGTAAAATTTACCTTATTGTCTTCTGAAATTTTATAAACTTAAACAAACATAATATACTCATGTAATAACTGCTGCAATCAGGAGATATAACAGTTCCATCTCTCCAAGAAACTCTTTAGGACTTGCTGTTTGTAATGAACCCTCTCATTATGCCTAAGAGATCTGATCTGCTCCCCACATGCACAATTTTGCTTTCCAAAGAATTTTATTGGGATGCAGATTGCATGGTGGTTAAGGTGCTGGACTCTCACATGGCTGATCATGGTTCAAGCCTTAAACCTGGTGGCTTGAAAATCACACCAGACATGGTGCCTGCATGCACAAAATCTCAGGGGGAGAATGGAGGGGAAGGGATTATGGCATGGTCATTCTCCCTTGGGGGTGGCAAGGGTGGGGAGGGGGAGAGGTGATTTCTCACTCCCTCTCACTGTCTCTTTCTTTCCCTGGTGAGCACACTCACCCTATGGCAAAATAAATAAATAAATAAATACAAGTAAAAAAACAACAAAAAAATCATGTTAGCGGACCTTTTTAATACCGTCTTATTTCATTCAGCATAATGCTGAATTTTATTTTTATGGTAACAACCATCTCTTCCTTTTTATTGATTGTTTAATTAAGTGGATGGACCACAGTTTGTCTATCCATTCACTAAAGAGGGACATTCAAATTGCTTAGAAGATTTTGCAACTTTAAAATGCTATAAACATTTGTATATACTTATGTTTAAATTTCTATATAATAAATACCTAAAAGGGAGATTGCTGGGTAAAGTTTCATTTATCTTAACGATATTCTTCCAGACTGTATCTCAAATGTCTATATTATGTTGTGTTTTCACGGCACTTCATGAGTGTTCTCGCTCCTCTACACTCTTGACAATGCCTGCCATTCTTTTGTTGTTGCTGGTGTCATTATCTGTTTTAGCCTTTCTCAGAACTTTTTAGTAATATCTCATTGAGGCTTGGATTTGCATTTCTCAAAGGGCTAGTGGTATTAGGTATGCATTTTTGCCTTCTGTGTATCTTCTGTGGTGAAGTGTCTGTCCAAATACTTGGCCCACATTTTCATTGAGTAAGTTACTACATAATTGTGAATTTTGAGTGTCTTTACATTACTTTTTCCTAGTCTGTGACTTGTCTTTTCATTTTATTAAGTTTTTTACACATAACAAGTGTTTTTTTTACCATTAATGTAATATAAATTCATTATTTTTTCTTTTAACAAACATTCTTTTACTATCATAGCTAAGAAATCTTTATCTTATTTGATAGGAAGATTTTTTTCTGATTTATAGTTTTTATGTTTTACAATTAGTCTATGGTCCGTTTTGAGTTCATTTCTTTTTTTTTTTTTTTTTTTTTTTTGGAGAGGTTTTGGCTTTAGGGCGTGTGCGCTCGCCAGACAGACAGAGAGAGACAGAGAGACAGAAAGCAGGAAATCACCCCCCAGGGGGGATGGCCACGCCTCAATCCCTTCTCCTCCATTCTCCTCTCAGGATCCTGGGCACGCATGCACACGCGCCCGGCGTGAGTTTAAGCCACCGGGTCCGGGTCTCGAACCGCGGTTGACTACGTGGGAGTCCAGCGACATAGCCATTACGCTAACTGCTGGTCCCTGAGTTCATTTCTTTACAAAGTATAAAGTACATTTTTTTATGAATAGATTCCAAGGGTTTCAGCTCCATTTTATCTTTTTTTAGAGAGAGTTTTGCTATAGAGACAGAAAGTAAGAAATCACCCCCCCAATCCAGGTGGGATGGCCAGACTACAATCCCTTCTCCTTCATTCTCCTTTCGGAATTATGGGCATACATGCACAGGCACCTGATGTGAATTTTTTTAAAGTCACTGAGTCTGGGACTCGAACCATGGTGGGAGTCCAGCAACATATCCAGTATGCCATCTGCTGGCCCCCACACTCCATTTTTTACATAAAATTATTTTTGTCCTGTTAAATTGTCTGTGTGCCTTTGTCAAAACTATTTGGTCATCTTTCTTTGTGTCCTTTTCTAGAAACCATATTAAGTTTCTTTACTCTCTCTCTGTTTGCCATACCACATTATCCTGATTAGCAAAGCTTTATAATAAGTCTTAAAGTGGTATAAGTTCTACAAATTTATTCTTTTCCCCAAAATTAAATTGGTTCTTCTAGCTAATTTGACATTTTATAGAAATTTTGCATTCTTTTTATCTTGTAAAAAAAGTTCTATTGGGAGTGGGAATTAAAATCTTAAGTACAGTGAGTCTTCCAATCTGTGTATGTTATATATCATCTTTAAATTGTTTCATCAGCATTTTCCAATTTTTGGTATACTGATCCTGTTTTAAAAGATACTTATCTCTGCATGCCTTTTATAAAAATTATTGCAAATGGTATTTCTTCTTTTAAAAATAAGTTTTTAATTACTCATTCCTAGTAAAGAGAAATATGATAGCAATTTACATGCTGACCTGGTATCTTATGACTTGCTAATCTATAGTATTAATAATCATATTAGGAACTAGCACATGGCATGGATTCCCACATGACCAACCATGGCTCAAGTTCTGCAACTGGTGGCTTGAAACTCATGCCAGGAGTGTGAGTGTGCATGTGTGCTCCAAATCCTTAGGGTAGAATGGAGGAGAAGGGATTGTGGCGTGCCATCCCCCTCGGCTGGTGATTTTTCACTTCAACTTTTTGTCTCTCTCTTATATGTGCATACATTCTATGACAAACGTAAATAAATAAATAAATAGATAGATAGATAAATAAATACATAAAATAAAATAATTCTAGAGTATTTTATCTTTTTAATTCCTTCAAATGTTCTACATAGGTGACCATCATTTGTATGTAGAAACAATTTCTTTCTCACAATGAATTGATTTTATGTTTTTGTTTCTTCTTTATGACAATATCTTGAATATCTATTACAGCCTGGAATAGAAGAGATTAAAGCATACACCCTTGCCTTGTTCCTGATCATATGAGAAAAGTATTCATTCGATCCTTCACTGTTAAGCCTGACATCTGTTTGGGATTTTATGTAGATTGTCATTAACAGTTCAAAGAAACTCATATCTATTCTGGGTTATTTGAGAGTTTGATTCTGAATGGTATTTGAATTTTGTCGAAAAATTTAAGCATCTATTGAAAATATCAGCTGATTTTTTTTCTTTAATCTCTACGTAATGTTTAAATATTAAACCAACCTTGTATTCTTAGGATAACCCCATCTGACATGGAGTATTATTCTTCTCTTCCACCTCTGTGACCTTTTCTACTTCACAAAATCCCTGCTTTCCATCCCTAGGCTAGAAAGCCAGGATTTTATTTCTCCCAGTCTGCTACACACTTTAAATGACTGTTACTGTCTTTGATACCAAGTGATGAGGGTACAGAAAGATTTTTAAAAATGAAGATTCTTCCGTCACTCTTGGGACCAAAGTTCCTTTGGACAGAGAGAAGAGCTCATCTGATTCAGAGTTTATTTGCTTTTGTTGCCTGACTATCAATGTCACTCTGCCCTCCACTGCCATAGAAATGAGAAATACCCTTCATGCTGGGTGGAATATACTACCTGCTAACATTTAACCTTAAGCTGCATTTTGATCTTCCATAGTGGAGATGATCATTCCTCAGTATAATTGAACTAAACAGAATTACAATTTGCACACTTTGTTTCTCAGAAATTACAGTAGGGATAAGAAAATGCCTATCGGGACCAGCAGTTGGTGTAATGACTATGTTGCTGGACTCCCACGTAGTCGACTGCGGTTCGCGTCCCTGACCCAGTGGCTTAAAACTCATGCCGGGCACGTGTGCGTGCGTGCCCAAGATCCCGAGAGGAGAAAGGAGGAGAAGGGATTGCGGCGTGGCCATCCCCCCCTGGGGTGTGATTTCTCGCTTTCTGTCTCTCTGTCTGTCTCTGTCTGTCTGGCGAGCGCACACGCCCTATAGCAAAAATCTCTAAAAGAAAAAAAAGAAAAGAAAATGCCTATCATAGATTTTTAAATAGCCAGAAAGAACCATAGATAGGACTGCAAATGTAAACAAAAAGCTGGCTGGATTGATTTGAAAAATTATAACACTTTCCTGAGTTCTCATTAATAAAAAGTATTTGTTATTGGGAACAGCATTATGAGTGTGGCAGTGGCAGCTCACTATCCAGCCTTGCATCATTATTACGCACACTTGTTGGCATAACTCCTTCTTAGCAGGGTTGGAGCTTTTGCATCATCATCATCAAGTGCTTTATGTGGGGTAGCAGGGTGAAGGTGGAAAAAAGGAATATGTTTGATGTGTGAGCAAACACACAGACTTGAGTTTTCCCCCTTGAAAGGAGTTATTTCTCACCTGGCACCTTTTTTGCTAAAAATATCAGATGCTTGTTTTCACTATTACCTCGGTTGCTGAACCCTGAGTAAAGAAAACAGAAAAGTTAGGTATTTGTAAGTCTGAGGATTTCTAGGTTCATAGGAGCTAAAGACTACCTGAAGAATTATTTTCCTTTTTTTTTTTTTTTTTTTTTTTTTTTTGCCTACGTTGTCCAGGATGTGTAGCATGTCTATGGGCAGGATCATCTGGATATTGGGTAACACAAAAGGCGTGGAATCAAAGAGACAGAGCCCCAGGATTCTAGACCTAGTTTTCCCCTAAAGCGATGTCTTAGCTTTATATCTTGGGCTAGAGCTTCTAATTTTTCCTTTCTTCCTCTTCTTCTTTTTTTATTTTTTAAGTTTACTGATTTATTTATGCCATGAGTGAGAGAAAACCAGAAAGAGACATTCAGACAGAGAAACAGAACCCAAACACTGTCTGGAAGCCACAATCTACCCCCAGCTTTAGCCGGCCCTGCACCATGGGCACGTGATACTCAGGGAGGTCTCTGGATGTGAACCGGAACCTACCCGTGTGGGTCAGCCTGACAAAGCATTGCCATTTATTGCTGTATTACCATGTAGCCAGCTAGGTCAGAATTTTGTAACACTCAAACCTACTTTGTCTCATTTGATCTGTCAACCCTGCTGTATTATTTTCTCAGCTTAAGGAATAAGAGATAAAGGCTCAAAGTCATTAAACTTATCTACTCTCGGTTAATCTAAGATTTTTTTCCACTATAATGCAATTGATTGGCTGTGTTATTAGGAAAGTTTTCTGATATATAGACTAAAATATCTTTATCTAATTTTTCTGAAGTCCTTTAAAGTATGATTGAGTCACATTAACACATTTTAGACATCTGTTAATCATAACCAGTTACCTTATAATGATTTTTAACAAAATATATTACTTTTTACAATTCTCTGATCTATGAATGTCTCAGATTCTGTCACCAAAATATAAAATATTCCTTATGATCACGTTTTAGGACATCAACACTGGCTGTGGATAGTAGCAATATATATCTTAGTACAGTTAAATACAATGTGATGTCTCCTTGTATTCATAGAATTATTTAATTTGAAAATTATGATCTATTTTAAAGCCTATTACATTTTGTAGATGCCAACCATGCACCTAAATCCTCTCAATCTAATTTGTCTTATTAGAGCAAACATTCAATAGAAAATAAGAGGACATGAATAGACAATTCACTAAAAAGAAAATATAATTTGACAAGGTTGATAAATAGATATGTATATACTCAGCTTCTCTGGTAATCAACTAAATACACATTTAAATAATGAGACCCCATTTTGAACACACCAGACTGGAGAAATTAAAGAATGTTAATAATATATAGGGAAGGACAGTATATAAGGAAATAAAAAGTCTCACATACTAGATTGTATGAGTTAATTTTTAAAAATCCTTTGGAAAGTGTCTGACATGTAATAAGTAATTAAAATTGCTTGTTAAAATTGATCAAATAACTAAACAATTAAATTGCTAGTATAGTGTGAATCACTCAAACCTGTTAGAAAGATATCTGGAAATAAAAAAAAAATACATATAACTTTTGTATATGGACTGCTAGTTTTGGTTAATATATAAATAAAAACATTTAACATGTTTAAGAATATATATGCCACAATCTTTATATTGAAAAAAATTTCTATATCAACTGAATGATCATTAGATTAATTGAATAATTATATCAGGATTCAAAGGAAACAGTGAAGCCATGATAATTTGAAGAGGATTTATTCCCAAAGAGAGTGTCTTAAAAGTATAATCAAGATGTAAGGAAACCACAAGAGCTATTTCAAAAACCAAATTTCAGTAGTAGTGAAATTGTTACCATCCCAAGGCCCAAAGAAAAGAATCTCTGATCAAACCTCAGAGGCAAGAAGAATTTTCTCTTTGAGAGAGAAATGGACTTAAGTTGAGTATACAGCCAGCCTGCGGCAAAATTGCATGACTGGAGTTAGGAAACAAATACACACTGCCCTTTCCCTTTTCCCTCTCTTCAATCTCCTGTAAACCTCTTCTTGCTAATCCAACCAGAAACCCGAGGGCAAGAAAAAGCATGGGAAACTGCCTCCTAGAGTGAGAGATTAACATGTGTGGAGAGCAGATGTGGATGGTCAATCAGAAGATATTTTACATCATATTCATATCACACAGGCTCTATGGGATGATTCACAGTTATTTTAAAGGTGTATGAACTGATAGGGATGGCCATACATGATAAATACTCAGAAAGCATGTGAAGTGTAAACCTTTCTTTATCACTTTATTTTTCTTCCATGAGTGAGAGAGACAAAGAGCTGAGAGAGAGAGACCACATAGGGTCTATACGCTGCAATTTAGCCAGCTCAAGATTATGGACAAGCAGTGCCTGGTATACCCAGACCTCAGACATGAGTCAAGAACCTTCCCTTGTGGGGTTATCTTGTACAGTGCCACATTTTACTGCTGTACCGCACTCTGACTCTGGAACGTAAACTTTTTTTTTTTTTTTTTTTTTTGGAGAGGTTTTTTGCTATAGGGCGCGAGCGCTCGCCAGACAGACAGAGAGAGACATAGAGACAGAAAGCGAGAAATCATCCCCCAGGGGGGATGGTCACGCCGCAATCCCTTCTCCTTCATTCTCCTCTCGGGATCTTGGGCACGCACACACACGTGCCCGGCGTGAGTTGTAAGCCACCGGGTCCGAGACGCGAACCGCGGTCGACTACGTGGGAGTCCAGCGACATAGCCATTACGCTAACTGCTGGTTCCCTGGAACGTAAACTTTTTATTATGAATTTTTTTTCTTTTTTTCAGATTATTATTATTATTTATTATTATTATTTTTTAAAAACATTCATTATTTGGCTTGTAAAGAGAATTTACCTAACATGAAATACTTCTCAGACTAGTCCAATTGAAAATACTATACACATTATCAGCAATAGGTAATAAACCATTTCTGTGTCCCACAAATGTCATGCCTCTCTATTTTATTCTCCTTCTTTCCTCCTCTATACTCTTCCCTTTTCCCCCTATTCCACACTGTCTTCAGCATCCATAACCATTTTCACTGCTTTTATGCCCTCTAGTATTTCAATCTCTCACACAGAGTGTGGATAGTCAGTATATATTAAGTGAATACATCCAATATCTTTCTTTAACAGCCTGGCTTGCTCACTTAGCAATAAATCTTCCATATTTGACCACTTTCTATCAAATGCCAGGGTCTTGTTTTATGTTTGTTTATTTATTTATTTATTTATTTATTTATTTATTTTTTATGGCTGAATAATATCCATAGTGTATATATGCCACACTTTTTCAATCCATTCATCTATTCATGGATATTTGGATTGATTCCCTGTCTTAACAATCATGAATAATGCCACAGTAAACATTGATATGCAAGCGCTTTTCTGACTGAGCATGCACCTGTCCTTTGGGTAGATACCCAGAAGTGAGATTGCTGGATCAAATGGTAGTTCTATTTGTAGATCTTTGAGGAACCTCCATTTTGTTTTCTACAGTGGCTGGATCAGTTTACATTCCTACCAACAGTGTAAGAGAGTTTCCTTTTCACTACAATCCACGAACACATCACTTTTTGTATTTTTAATCGCCATTCTCACAGAGGTTAGGTGGTATATCATTGTGGTTTTAATCTGTATCTTCCTTATGATGAGAGATGTTGAGCATTTCCTCATATGCTTTTTGGCTGTACGTACGTCTCTCTCAGAGAGATTTTTGCTCAGCTCATTTTCTTATCTTTAAATTGGCTTAATCTCTTTTTTTGGGGGGGAATGGGGATAAGCTGCTTGAGTTTCCCGTGTATTCTGGTTATCAGTCCCTTATCTGAGGCATAGTTTACAAAAATATTCTCCCATTCTGAAGGTTATCAATTCAGACTGATTACTGTGTCCTTTGCTGTGCAGAAACTTGTTAATATGATGTAGTCCTACTTGTGTATTTTAGGGATTACTGCCTGTGCTTTGGGAGTCTTATTTAAGAAGTCTTTGCCTACCCCAATGTCTCCCAGAGTTTCTGCAGTGTTTTCCACCAGTAGTTTTATAGTTTGAGATCTTAGGTTCAGCTCTTTGATCCATTTTGAGTTGATTTTGGTTAATGGTGAAAGATTGGGGTTCAGTTTCATCTTTCTGTAGGTGGAAACCCAGTTTTTCCAGTACCATCTACTAAAGAGGTTTTCCTTTCCCCAATGGATTGACTGATATCCTTTGTCAAAAATCAGTTGGCTGGGACCAGCAGTTAGCGTAATGGCTGTCGCTGGACTCCCACGTAGTCGACCGTGGTTCGAGTCCCGGACCCGGCGGCTTAAAACTCACGCCGGGCGCGTGTGCGTGCGTGCCCAAGATCCCGAGAGGAGAATGGAGGAGAAGGGATTGCGACGTGGCCATCCCCCCTGGGGGGTGATTTCCTGCTTTCTGTCTCTCTGTCTCTCTCTGTCTGTCTGGCGAGCGCACGTGCCCTATAGCAAAAACCTCTCCAAAAAAAGAAAAAACAAAAAGAAAAAAAAACAAAAACAAAAAAACAAAACAAAACAAAAACAAACAAACAAACAAAAAATCAGTTGGCTGTAAGCTTTGGGGGTTATTTCTGGGGTCTCTATTCTATTCCATTGGTCCACATATCTGTTTTTGTGCCAATACCATGCTGTTTTGATTATCACAACTTCATAGTATTTTTTGGGCTCAGGGAATGAGATGCCACCCACTCCACTCTTTTCGTGCAAGATTGGTTTGGCAATGCAAGGACTTCTTTTTTTTTTTTTTTAATTCTTCGTGTGTAAAAATATGTTTTGTATACTTTTTACTTAGTTAGGATCCCAAGAGGAGACACAAAAAGTTCAGACAAATTAAAAAAAAATATGTTCATTATACTCACAGGTCCTAGAGACAGAACGTACAATTATCTCACAGACTTACAAGGAAAAGACACCAAGGCAGTCAGAAGGCAGAAGGCAGGAATTAGTGCAAGGCTTTGCCTACTGTCTTTATTGGAGTCTCCACAGGAAAGGAAAGAAGGAAAGGAAAGAGAAAGAGGGAAAGAGAAAGGGAAAGGCAAGGAAAGGGAAAGGAATAGAAGGGAAGGGAAGGGAAGGGAAGGGAAGGGAAGGGAAGGGAAGGGAAGGGAAGGGAAAGGAAAGGGGAAAGGAAAGGAAAGGAAAGGAAAGGAAAGGAAAGGAAAGGGAAGGAAAGGGAAGGAAAGGAAGAAGGGAAAGGAAGGGAAGGGAAAGAAAGGCAAGGCAAGGCAGACCAAACAGTTTAGGTTGGGCCCATTTGAACCATTTTGATGAGCTTGAATTACAGGCGTGGTCTCAAGCTGCTTGGTATCTAACCTTATGATAATTAAGGCAGAAGGACATTATATCCTAGGCCATATAGGCCACACAGAGGAGATTTGGTTCCGAACTGGTCAGTTGCATGTCAGAGACAAACTTCAAACTCGGCCCTTCATGATTTGTAAGAACTGGTTATTTATGCCAGCTCTCAATCACTTGTGGCCTACTATAGTTTGAATACCAGCCTAATGTCTTAAAAAACATGCTAGGTACATGTGCATGCAATACCCTAAATCCCGATGTGATGAAGAAATGGAGGAGAAGGAATTGTGACATGATTACCTCATTCAGGCGTGCTTTCTTCATCTCTCTGTCACTATCTGGCAAGTGCACATGCCCTCTGGCGATTAGAAAAGAAGAAGAAGAAAGAATCAGGTAGCCTCTGAGGGGCAACCTCTCTCCAGTTAGAAATGCTTTGTAAGAGATCAAAACATGGGAATCAGCAGTTGACGTAATGGCTATGTCCCTGGACTCCCACATAGTCGACCGTGGTTCACGTCCCGGACCCGGTGGCTTAAAACTCACGCCGAGCGCATGTGCGTGCGTGCCCGAGATCCTGAGAGGAGAATGGAGGGGAAGGGATTGCGGCGTGGCCATCCCCCTGGGGGATGATTTCTCACTTTCTGTCTCTAATGTCTCTCTCTGTCTGGTGAGTGTATGCTCCCTATAGCGAAAATCTCTCCAAAAAGAAAAAAAAAAAATAGAAAGAGATCAAAACACAATCTACAGAAAATCAGAAAATATAGTATAAATATATGTGTGTATGTAAGCATGTACATATATGGAAGTGCACATGTATATATGTACACTATATACAAAAAATTTGCGCAAAAAATTAGAAAGATTATTTTCCACACTAAATTACAAACACTGAATACTTAGGGTAGGTGCGGGCAGTTTCGAGGAATGGAAGGTATAGGCTTAGAGAATAGAAGAGATTGTTACATTCTTTCTCATCTACCTGCATTGTTAGTTTATACAAAGTACATTCACTTGATATTTTAAAATCCAATAGAGTCTAAATGTCATAAGAAAAACAGAAAAAGAAGAGAAATTTTAAGATATCAATCGAGTCTATGGGCTAAAACACAATGAAAGTATAGTTCAGGTTTCTCTGGTATCTCCTCCTCCTGAGAAAGGGACCCACTGCCCTTCATGAAAAATTGAATAGGTATTGGTGTCTAGAAGGTCGTTTTTCTAAGTTTTTTTCTTTTTCTTAAGTGCTTCAGAAGTGTCACTGTATGTTGGAAAAAAGAATGTAATAAGTGTTCAGGAGACACTATGAGTACTGCTTTGTAAGTTACAGAGATTCTAAAGGAAAAGACTCAAGTAGGCTTAAAGAGCACACATAGACACATGCACACACATGTATATTCTTATGTATGCATATAACCCAATCTTGAGACTGCCTTTATATGAATTTCCATAAATCATTTAGCATTCTAGAAAATGTTGAGTATTATGTGAAAAATATTAAAGTTTTGTGAGAGAAAATATTGTTTAAATATAAATAAATGAAAGTAAGACCACATCTTCAACATACTCCAATAATCTCAAAAAATCTTAAAATAATTGTTATAATTCAAATTAATCTATTAAGATTGAAATTGGGACCAGTGGACAGCGTAATTGTTATATCACTGGACTCCCATGCAGTCGACCACTGTTGGAGTCCCAGATCAATGGTTTAAAACTCATGATGACTGATGGTATAATGGTTACGTCGCTAGACTCCCATGTAGTCAAGAGTGGTTTGAGTCCCAGAAGCAGCAGCTTACAACTCACACTGGGTGTGTGTGGTGTTTGCCCAAGATCCTGATAGGAGAATTGAGGAGAAGGGATTGTGTCATGGTGATCCCCCTGGGGTGGGGGGAGTGACTTCCTACTTTCTGTCTCTCTTTGTCTCTCAGGCAAGTGCATGCACCCTATAGCAAAAACCTCTCTCTAAAACGAAACAAAACAAGAAAACCACAAGCTGGTCACATGTGAGTACATGCTCAAAATCAGGAGAATGGACCAGAATAAATTGTGACGTGGCCATTTCACCTGGGGGTGATATCTCACTTTCTGTGTCATGGTTTCTCCAGTGAGTGCATGCACCCTAGAGCAAAAATCTCTCACTGGAACCAGCAATTAGTGTAATGGCTACGTCGCTGAACTCCCATGGAGTCAACCACAGTTCGAGTCGCAGGCCCCGTGGCTTAAACTCACGCCAGGCACATGTGCATGCATGCCCAAGATCCAGAGAGGAGAATGGTGGAGAGGGATTGCGGTGTGGCCATCCCCCCGGGGAGTGATTTCTTGCTTTCTGTCTCTCTGTCTCTCTCTGTCTTTCTGGTGAGTGCATGTACCCTATAGCAAAAACCTCTCCAAAAAAAAAAAAAAATCTCTCATTAAAAATGTAAATAAACTTTATAGTAGTTTCAAATGTTCTCATCCATTTTAACTCATCTACACTTTCATAACTTAGTTTACATTTTCTTTGTGGACAGAAATTCTTGAGGACTGCAATATATGGAGACTGATTTTTCCCATTTGGGCACCAACTCAGAACATGGGTTCAATGGTTTTTCAAAACTCGTCTTGAGATATTAGAGTCCCTAAATACTTGGAATTCATTTGTGTTGCTTCCATTTTAAATGAGAAAGTGTCTCTTTGTTAATATCATTAGTGAAGTCATTGACTGAAAAACAAACTGCTTCTTTTTTTCCTCTTTACATATGTATTGTAATTTATGATTCATGTATAATCATTACACATCTTTGTATGGTACAGAATGGTCTTTGAAAGCATGTAATGGTATGTAATAAACAAATTGAGTATATAAACATATTCACCAACTTCAACACAACATTATGGTGTGAATGTTTGAAACTCTCTCCAGTGGTTATTCTGTAAGTATGTACTGAGTTGTCTATGACAACTATGTCTATTCTATATTGTGAGGTGCATTTCTAAAGAAAAACCTGCTGACTAAAAATCAAGCCATGAACAACCCCATAAAGTAACAAAGATAATCTTAACATAGCCAATGAAAGGAGAACGTATAATTTTCATGTAGAGAATTGTGGGAGGAAAGAGTTTATAATCTGAAAAATATCTGTGGGTAGGAATCATTGGTCCAGTTAGAGACAGGTAAAACCAAACTGCTTATTTAGTATTTCAAAACCCAAGTATAATTCAAAGTCAAAAGGGAGGAGGAAATGACTTTTGTTTAACGTGTCCTCAGAGAGTATCTTCACAATTCTCAACCACAACTATCACTTTCTTACTGTTTCCTCAGGCCTGCTTTTGGATGATCACAGTTAAGGTGCTTACATTGTCTTTGAGTTTCTGTCTAGATTGCATTAATTTTCAATGTCTAAGTGATTCTTCTGAATGAGCCATTGAGGACATATGGATTTTATTTCTCCTCTTGTGCAAATGATAGTTATAATTTGAAGATGAAGCAAAAGCTGTGTTTGTTTTCACTAAGGCTTACATCTAATTTTAAACTGGCAGGTACGTGAAATACATTAACTTTTAATTTTACTATTTCTGCATAGTTCATTGAAACACTTTAGGATGATAAGATAATCTAACAATTTTGATAACGCTAAAAGATTTTGCATGTTATGGTAGGTGATCTATAACAGAATTTGTGGTTGCAATGAATGGATAGTTTGTTCATAATTTACATAAGCTAAATTTTGCATTGAAACACAAGTGAAATAAAACAAAAATGAGAACAAAACATTGTGTGAACAAATGGACTTCAGAAAGATTCATGATTCAATTCCGTGACTTTTTCAAACCAGCCTCATGACTGGAATTTAAATGGAAGAAGGCATGCTGGATCTGACCTACTTTTGAGACATGGAACCATACCAATTGTTTGTAGGCGACTTCAGTGTGAGAAAGTTCGGTGAAGTCCTTAACTCTGCTGTGCCTTCTCTAAAAGTCAAAAGTTACAGATGGTGTAGTGGTTAAGGTGATGGACTCCTACATGGCCAACTGCGGTTCGAGTCCAGGGCCTATAGGCCTAAGAATCACAGTGGGTGCTTGTGTGTACATGCCCAAAATCCCAGGAGGAGAATGGAAAAGAAGGGATTGTGCCTTGACCATCCTTTCTGGTGGATATTTCTCACTTTCCCTCTCATGTCTCTCTCTGGTGAGAGCACGTGCCCTACAGCAAAGCCTTTGAAAACAATTACATGTATGAAATATTTGTTAGATGCTACTCTGGTAACAATTCTGTTTTCCTCTATTTAATTGGAATTCCCTAAATATTTGGAAACTTTAATTGTTTACCTCAGGATTTTGTACAACTCTACCTCCATTTTAATAGACTCCTGTGTTTCTAACATGTTTTTCCATTTTCTTAAAGTATGTTAAAATGTTAAATATTACCTTTCATAAAGCAATTTGCTGATCTTGCTATTTCAAAAATACATGGTAGACTTGGATTTGCTACAGATAACAACCACATTTGCACAGCTGTCTCATCATCTTTATCTGGGATCATTTTCAAAATTCAGGGAGTCCAACATCCAAATGCCTGGAACACAACCAGTCTCACAGCACTGAGTCAATACAATACACAGACAATAAGTCAAAGCTATATTTTGTTCTTAGTTCTGTAAGACACCAGTCAACTTGTATTAGTGCTCTCTCTCTCTCTCTCTCTCTCTCTCTCTCTCTCTTTTTTCTGTCTCTCTCTGAAATATAGACTCTTTGACATTATGGGTACAGGATCTTTGGGAAAAAGGACAAAGAGAGTCAAGTTTTATGTGCACACTGTGCCAATAATAATGTAAGTCACTTGGCTCTCTTCAGGCATTGCTGCAAATATGGAGAGCTTTGACCATGGTTAGGGGCAAGTTCAGATGTGACGGGGGCAATCACATAGCCTACTGTAAAAAGACAAAAACTCATATGTGGCAAATGATCTGCTGAAAGATTATTAAAATATTAGTCACTTTTCAACTGATAGAAATAAAGCCTAGACTTTAGGAAGTTTTGTTGGTACTTAAACAATGGACCCAGACAAGCTAGCCTTAGGAGCAATTGCATTGGGTTTAATGTCTGATTATTTAAGATCAGTGATGAAAAGTGCACCACTGACAGAATTATAACTCGGCATAAATAGTTCCTTATTAGGGAAATCTGAATGTTGGTTTTAATAACAAATTCAGTGTAGCCAGCTAGATGTTAACAATATTGGATTCATTAATCTAGTAATTACTTCTTCTATTGTAGAAATTCATCTGTTTTATTTTGAGTAGCTGCAAGTGGTGGTATAGGTGGTGGTTTATTAAAATGTGAAAGATTTTACAATAAAGAAAAAACAAGTAATTTTTACTGAAAGATTCTGTAAGGCAAATTGAAGTTTGAAAATTATAATTTCTTCTCATATTTTCCGTGATCAGCATTTGAGCATATTGACTTCCAGTTTGATAGAAAACAGAACAGAGAGTAAAAGAGAACCAAGAAGATTTTTTTTATTTAAATTTATTTATTTACGTTCACTAACTGTACATCATTACAGCATACAAAATGAGATTTTCCATCCAGAGTACACTTATGTGCATCAGTAACCAGCAGAGAAAAGTAAAGGCATTGACTATTTTTTGATGTTGGGGAAAACCACGAAATGATAGGACAACTTCTTGTAAAATAGGTCTCGAAAGAAAAAACTAAACAAAAAACAAACAAACAAAAAACTTGAAATTAATATCACAGATGCAACGATGGCAAAATGTTGTTGGTCACTGAGTGGGGTACTCTTGTTACTTTTCTGAAACCTCACTGAAATAGTTTCACTGAGGAATTTGAGTGTGTTATTTGGGTGGGTAGAGTGTCTTCATGATGATTATTTAGCAGAAGCATAGATGACCTAGAGAGGGCTCCAGGGACTTTGTGGGCTAAAAATTAGAAAAGAACTGGAAAACAGAGAGCAAAAAGTTACGAATGACTAGCTTTACATCTTTTAAAAGTAGCACTAAGAGTGATAGCTGTTAGAAGTGTCAACACTACCAGATTAGCTGTGTGTTTCTGGTTCAGGTGTGTTGCAAGATATTTTTATGAAAGATTTGAGGAGAAAATGAGGCAATAGCCATTTTGTCTCGATGTCAGGCCAAGATGGGTGTTTTTGTAGCTCATGGATGCTGTTACTTATCTGCTGGCTCACTTTATTTGTGTGGGGCTACTAGCCAGGCCTGCAGCTGCCTTACTTCCCTAACCCTCCTTCAGTTCCTCTGACTCTGGGCCAGGGTATTTAAATGATGACAGAGTGCTCTCCCGCAGGATGAGCCACCTCACTAAGAGTGGAGGCAGTTCCACTCTGTCCCAGAACTTCACACCAACTTTCCTCTTGTCAGTTCTCACCTGTCCTCAGACTCTCCCACTTGACATTCATCTTCCCTTTCTGTTTGTACCCTGTGTATTTCAAGCTCCAGAATCAGACAAAGAATAAATGGTCATATGAAAACTAACTAGCTTCCATAATTATGTGAAGTCAACTTCCTGTATTAAATCTTGCTTCTTTGATAGAACTCTGGCTGATATACTAGAAAAGGAAAAACATGAGCGTTTTCCCTCTCCGCTTCTGGACTACATGTCCTAATTATATCATCAAATTCATAATTGTTCACCCCACACTTTGAAAGACAAATGAACTTACTGACAAACACACACACCACTCTTCCTCTCAGGGTATTTTAAATGTTGACATGACCGTCCCTCTAGTACCCTGGCTGAGTATTGAAGGTTGCTGTCATTTCTTGCTTCTTTTATTCTCCACATCCAGTCACTCAGCCATAAATTTTCTAAACAGCCATGAAATCATTCACTCTCTCCACTTCCACAGTCATTATTCTAACCCTAAGCAACCCTTATTCCAAAAGAAGGCCATTGTCAATAACATATCTTTTTTTTCTCTTGGAGAGGTTTTTTCTATAGGGTGCGTGTGCTCACCAGAAAGACAGAGAGAGACAGAGAGATAGAAAGCTAGAAATCACCCCCCAGGGGGGATGGTCACACCGCAATCCCTTCTCCTCCATTCTCCTCTCGGGATCTTGGGCACACATGCACACGTGCCCAGCATGAGTTTAAGCCACTGGATCTGGGACTCGAACCGTGGTCGACTACGTGGGAGTCCAGCAACATAGCCATTATGCTAACTGCTGGTCCCCAATAACGTTGTATCTTATAAGACATATGCTATATATACATATCTGCTATACACACATTATGTGTTTATTTGTACTATACCCTTTATATATATGGGATTATATTAAACATACTTTTCTGAAACTTGCCTTTTCACTTAATGAAGTTTTTTTTTTTCTTTTTATCTATTGCACAGTATAAAGCATTGTGGGTGTAATATTATTTACTTAAATTATCGAAGCAATAGATAAGCTAGATGAGTCGGACCTGTAGCCTGGTGGTTAAGGGAGCCAGTTACCACATCACTGTTCTGGCCCCAGAAGCTTAAGAAATATGGCAGGTGGGCAGGAATGCGCCCCAAATTCTGACAGAATGGTAAAACAGACGAGAAGTGATTCATGGTCATGTTCCATGGAGGGTATGTCTCTCTCTCTCTTTCTCTCACTTTCTCTCTTTCTCTGTGTGTTTCTTTTAATCTCTAGCAAGTACACACATTCTCTGGTGAATTTAAACAATTAAAAAAGTCATAGATACACATGGTAAAAAAAAAATGCATGCAGAACTCAGTGAAATATAGGGTAAAATATACCTGTGCCCATGGCCTCATTTCTATTGCTTTGCAGTGTTGCAAACACTGAAGAAACTTCCTTATAATGTCATATAATGTTAAAATTTAAATTCTGTGTTCTATCTCTATTTTTTGATTTGCCAACATTAACAATAACTACTCACTTCCTCCAGTGAAGTTTGAGAATTTACTACATTTAGACTATCTTTTCTTTTCCTGCCATAAAATAGACACTTTCTACTTATTTGTTTTCAGTTTATCTTCTAGTAATTTTTGATTTTTTCAAATTCAATTCAATTTTCACTGTATTTTTAATATTTTATTTTTTCTTTTTTCAACCTCTAATTTTTCTCTAAGAAAGAAGTAATAAATAAACCCACTGAACTTTTCCTCCGTCATCCCCATTATCAAAATCTCTCATGTATAACATAGTTTTTGCAATTAAAACAAGATTAAAAATATTGACTAGTATATTTAATTCTGTCACTATAGGTAAGTCTACTATTCTTTATTTCTAGGTTTCTTCTGAAGACTGAAACAATAACATTTGTCATACTCACATATAAACTCACCTGTTTATTGTAGACCACAAATAAAATATGTGGACCATTTAAAGAAAGGTGATAAAAACCTATGTAATTGAAGCTTCTAAAAGGCAATGGCTAATGGCTTCTTTTTTTTATTTCCTTTCCAGTGTCCTTAGGTCTTCTGTGTCATTTTCAAATATATGTATTTTTATATGTGATACTTTTTGGATCACCAGAAATATCTATAACTGAAGAAGTTGGGTTTATTGTTGCAGCAGGGACCTGTGGAGGTTCTCAGCAATATGGCGTAGGATATGGGATTATGTTAAATATTTTGAAGGAGTATTAGTAAGTACGGCTTTGCTTTCAATTGCATTTTATCAGGAATCGTAAGTCATTCTGTAATTGGGTGTCTTAGTAAATAATCTAGAAGGAGAAAAGACTAGAGGTTAATACTGTTATTTATTGTAATTGATCTTTTTTGTAAAAGTAGCTGTTATTTTTATTAGACTGGATGGGGGATACTGGACATTATTGTAGTGTGGAAAATATCTGTGATTTTTATATTCAGACATGACTATGTAGTAGTCTCAATTTGTCTTGTCTCATCATGGTCACAGAGTGCACTTGTTTGATGTTTGTTCCTTGAAATTGTTTACATTTAACAGGAAAAACCAAAGCCTCGCTATGAGTACCAAGGTAGCTTATTAGAGCATGAAGACTTAATTGATCATACCAGGCCAGCAGTTTGGGATGTCTTTCTGTCTATCTATTGATCATCTATCTGCCTATGTATCCATCATCTATGTATCATCTGTTAATATATTATCTATTGATTTATGTGTAAAATATTACCTATAAGAGAGTACTTCAAAAAGTCTGTAGAAATCAAATTAAATACAAGTTTATTTTTTATAAGTTTTCTGAAATTCATGAGTAATTTTTTTAAATAATTTGCACTTTCTGTCAACTTTCCTAGGGTCCCTCAAATATATGTGTTAAAATTTGGTGAACCATAGTGAAAGTACTAAGAGGGCAGGAACTTAATCCAACTATGGAATAAAGAGATGAAACCTTTGAGAGGTGATCAGGATTGGAAAAGTTTAACAAGGTAAGCTCCTCCACCTAAATGCTGGTGAATTTTTTTTGTTTGTTTTTTGCTTTAAAAGAGAAATTTTTTGCTATAGGGCATGTGCGTTCACCAGAGAGACAGAGAGACAGAAAGTGAGAAAGCACCCTCAGGAAGGATGGCCATACTGCAATCCCTTTTCCTCCATTCACTTCTCAGGTTCTTGGGCATGCATGCACATGTGCCAGGTGTGAGTTTTAAGCCACCGGGTCTGGGACTCAAATCACATTGACTATGTGGGAGTCCAATAATGTAACCATTATGCCATCTGCTGGTCCCAGTATTGTGAGTTTTTATGGATAAGGAATGAGACCAGAATAGCCAAATGGAAACAGACATATATGGTCTTGCTCTGTGATACCTTACATGTCTCAGAATTCTATCAACAGAAAGACCTTCACCAGATATAACTCCCGATCTTAGATTTCCAAAGCCATGAGCTAAATAAGGCTCTAGTCTTTATACATTACCCAGATTCAGTTATTTCTGTTGTTAGTAACACAACAGATCAAAACATGTGTATGTATAGATATATTGTATGTGTGTTCATATATATAATCTTGTATATATAATCATGTATATATGATTACACATGCACATATATGTGTATGTGTGCGGCTTTTGTATACGTGAAGGTATATACATTTATATATATATGTATATATATATATATATATATATATATGTTCTTACACATTCATATCCACAAAGACACCAAGATATCAGTAGTTTGTAACTGATTCTGATTCTGCATGTAATGCAGTTGATCAATCTGTTTTACAATAAAGAATTTTCTAACCTCAAATGTCACTAATGCCAAGAATGAAACACTTTGCTATACACATTTACATATGTGTGTGTATACACTTAAAATCACGCATATACATACATCTGGGTTGTTCCATATATACCTGCATATAGAGGTGTGTCTATGTAATGGGAGAAAATAGAGTTCTTGCCTGTCCCTTAATTCATTTTTTTCTCACACTTGATTAATAATTTAGTTAGGTATAAAATTTGGGCTTAGATTTCAAAACTATTACTCCACTATCTTCTATTATTCAGTATTGTTGATTAAGTCTCAGATAGGGCCAGCAGATGGTATAGTGATTATGTTGCTGGACTCTTACATGGCCAAACATGGTTTGAGTCCTGGACCTACAGGCTTGAAAATCTCACCTGGTGCATGCATGTGCATGCCCAGGATCCCAGGAGGAGACTGGAGGAGAAGGAATTTCAGCCTGGCCATTGCCTTTGGGGTTGATTTCTTACTTTCCCTTTCACTGTCTCTGTCACTCTGATGAGCACACATACCCTAAGATAAAAACCTCTTTTTAAAAAAATAAAAAGCTCAGGTAAATGTGATTTTTATTTCTTGGAATACAATTTTTAATTAATTTATTTATTTTTGAGAGGTTTCTGCCTCAGGGTATGTGCACTTGCCAGAGAGAGAGAGACACACACACACATTGAGAAGAAAAGTGAGAAATCACCCCCCAACCCCAGGGTGGATAGACATGCCACAATTCCCTCCCGTTCATTCTCCTTCCAGGATCTAGGGCACACTCGCACATGTGCCTGATGTGATTTTCAGGAGACCAGGTCCAGGAATTGAACTGCAATTGACCATGTGGAAGTCCAGTGACATAACTGCTATACCATCTGCTGGTCCTGGTATACAACATTTTTATTCTCCTACTTTTTCTCTGTAATCTTTAGAATTTGTCTAAATATATGTCTTTTTTCTAATTCTTCATTAACTTCATGGACTCACTTAACATATACTCATCTTCAGTAAGAAAATTGTCCATTAATTTTTTTTTTAAGTTTTTGCCATAGGTCGCACATGGTTCACCAGAGAGAGACAGAGAGTGGGAAAATGAGAAATCACTCCTCTGGGGAATGGTCACACTACAATTCCCCTCTACTCCATTTCTCCTCCTGGGACTTTGGGTGCCATGCACATGCGCCTGTGTGATTTTCAACCCACCACATCTGGAATTCAAACTGTGGGTAGTGGGACCAGCAGTTAGCGTAATGGCTATGTCGCTGGACTCCCATGTAGTCGACCATGGTTCAAGTCCAGACCCGTGGCTTAAATTCACACCAGGTGCATGTGCGTGCCCAAGATCCCGAGAGGAGAATGGAGGAGAAGGGATTGTGGCGTGACCATCCCCCCTGGGGGGTGATTTCTCGCTTTCTGTCTCTCTGTCTCTCTCTGTCTTTCTGGTGAGCACACCTGCCCTATAGCAAAAACCTCTCAAAAAAAAAAACAAAACAAAACAACAACAACAACAAAAATAAAACTGCGGTTAGTCAGGTGAGAGTCCAGTGCCTTAGCCATCATGCCACCTGGGGGCCCTGTGTCCATTAATTCTTAAATATATTGTCAGCTCCATTTAATTCTGTTCTCCAAACATGATGAATCCATCCTCCACATGTAACTTTCCTTGTTCCATATATTTTCTTGTTCTTTTTATTGTATAGTCTAGGAAACTTCTTTTATTCCAAATCACATACTTGGTCTTTAGCCATGTTTATTTGTATCAGTCAGAACATGAATTGCTTTTATTTTCAAAAAAAAAATTTTTTAACTTTCAAGAACTTTTTGTTCTTTTTTTTATTGTAATAGCCAGTTTTATTTTAAAAAATGCAGTATCATTTGAAATTCTCTGAAGATATTAATTATATATTTTAATTACCTTCTTTTGTCTTTTGTTTCCCAGATAATATGATTATTGTTATCACCATGATGATGACGATCCTCAACTCTCCACTTAAACTTGATTGCCCAGTCATAATTTATAAGTAATTAATTGAATGACTATATTGCTTAACGTAGGCAGGAAGCCAGGAGACCCACACAGTTGCCAAAACAAGGACTTGACCCTGGAGGTGGAGTACAGTAAGTTATTTCCCTCAGACTGGAGTTTCTAGTTTCCCTCACCTGTTTGCTCTGGCACATAGGATTTGTCTAAAACTCCCGTGAGTTTCTCTCTTAGAACCTCAAACTCTCCCCAGACAGATAACAGACTAATTTGTTCCAGGATTTTACCCTGAGGACAAAATCTTTTCTTGTCAGTCATTCTGTTTAGCTGTCAGAAAAAAGAAGAGTTTACTCTCTCAGCTATTTTGTATTCAATTATTTAATGACTTTTTCTGATAGCCCCAAGGCCCACTTCTGCTCTTTGAATTTGTTGGCTTTTACTTGGTACTCCTTTAGGAGCCGTTTGAGAAAACTGCTCACATATGTATCTCGGGCTGCCGTCTCTGGGGCCTCTCTGGGTGTTTGTGTAGTTTGTACACTACCAGTCTATCTGAATGAAGACCCCTAGAGCTGTGAAATACACAGCTTGGAAACTATAACTCTAGTGTTTCACCTGCTCTGGTTCCTCTGCCAGTTTGTTCTAGTTACTGAAACATCTTTAAATTTTTATCTTCGTGGTTTCCCTATGATATAGTTTTACTTTTTCAAAAATATATTAAGTATTTCAATATGACCCTGGAAGGAAGAAAAAAAATCAAAACAACTAACGTTAGCCAAATGAGTTGGATTCACTTCTTATAGGTTCTGAGTACACCTTTCTTCTCTTGGCATGAAGGGGTTAAGAAGAGAAAGGTCAGCAGGATACTAACATCAGTTATCAGATTCCAGTAGCACCAGAGGAGATGTTTCTCAAAGGCCATAAATCTCCATTGCAGATGTGATAATCTTGCTTCAGAACCCTGAGGGTCCACATGACATTCTCCCACTAGTGCCTGCATTAAGCCCATGTCACATCCTTTCTGGCCAGTGATAGCTCTAATACCAAAGCATCTTCTCGATCATCTGATCATAACTCAAGCAGCAGAACTGCCTATACTGCAGAGTCCTCTCCTGCTCTGGGGCCCATTCATAGCTGGAAGTCTTTTAGGTCACTACGTATATTCCCAGGTACGAAATATGGTACTTTGGTGCCTACCAGCCATTGTGTTTTGTTCTCCACACTGGGATACACAAGATACAATAATTTATCTTTTACGTACTTGACCTTTAATGTTTTTATTAATGTGGCAGGCCCTTGCATCTTCTTAGGGTTTATTTCCTGCACTCTGGAGTATGTGTAGCTCACAAAGACTTCTACCATACGAGCCACTTCTTGCTCATTAAGTGCAATTAGAATAATGCTATTTGTATAATAGTGGAGCAGCAGGATGTTCTGTGAGATATTAGAATATTCCAGATTTCACATAATTGTGTTATTATAAAGGACCAAATAGCAATCACAGCCCTTGAGCAAATCCGTAAGTATATTCTGTTGCCTGTTTTTGTTTTGTTTTGTATTGTTTTGTTTTTCTTATAATGATACAAAAGAAAGCATTCACTGGATCAAATCAATGGCCACTTACCAAGTTCCTGAGGCCATGTTAATCTGTTCTAGTACATATACTACATCTGACACCACAGCCACAGCTGGGGCTATTGTTGGCTTGAGCTTATAGTAATACACATTATTCTGAAATATGTGTCTATTTTGTGTGGTTTTAAAGGAAAGAGACGTGTATATGAAATGAAAATTTAATGATGATCACCACTCTTTGAGAGTGATGCTAATTTCTGCCATTCCCCAGAAATGTTTTCTCACCTCCATAATACATTCCATTTGTTATCTTGGCTAAGAACAATTTAGAGATTCCCAGTTGGCTTTACTAGCTCCTAAATAAAATGCCAAAAATCCAAATCACAAGATGGTGCCAACTCACAAATATACCTATTATTTATTTGGGAACTCTAGAAATGACTAGTGGATGAGTCTGAAAATCTGGTAGATGTGCCGTGAACTTTGTCTGGGCCATTTATCATCTGTTTTTATATATCCCACCATAACAGAAGAGCCATGTGATTCTTCAAGTCTCTGGGTATCATATCATTTCATCCTGTATTCTATAGTCATTGAAATATTTGGCTATCTTCTTTGTCTGCTACAGTTACCTGAGTAAATACCTGACAGTACCCTTTGCAAAGAACTCAAGAATCATACCCAGGCACAATTGCTGTGTCTTTATAGGGCCCTTCTCCAGATAACTTAGACACCTTTTCAATAAACACATTCAAGATCGAAAGTTTGGCTCTGAAATGGAAACTGGGTAAGGCACTATAACTGTGCCCCAAGCTTCAGTCTCTTGATTATTCATTATTGATTTTATAATTGACTAATATGTTTTTTGATCACTTATCTATTATTCTTCTTGGAATGCTATATCCTGTTAATCTTCTCTATGTCTCTATTTGAGGTGGACTTCCTTGGTCCATTGACTAGACTCTAATCTCATTATAACAAGTGCAGCCATCTGTCTTCTGCTGATTAAGTGCTACCATCTGGCCTCTGTTGTGTTGGGACTTATCATTTACATTACTGTTAGTGATCTCATTCTGTGTTGGTATTTCTCACTCACCTGACCTAGAAAGAAGAGCAGTATATGAACTTTTCAGTGATGTGGGACCAGCCTCACTAGCATATTCATTATGGTTTTGCTAAATGTGGCGTCTAATCTAATCCCCCTGTTATTATGGAACAGAATGGTCTCATGGGTTTTCTGACCTCATATAATATGTCTTGTAAATACTCACATCTCTGAGACTTTTACCTCTTCTTCTATCATCTAGTATGGCAATTCCAGCATTGCCACCTCACAGATAATAGAATGAGGCATCTCAGTGGTGTGAGGCTAAGAGACATCCTAGCTGGGAGTTCACATTATCACCCATAGTTTTCACTGAAGTGACTAATCCTGTATCTTTGAACAGTGCTGTTGAAATGTATGTTTTATCTCCCTTATCTTCTTATCTTCCTTAGAAGACAGTCCCAGGTATGTTGTCTCTCTTCATATTGATACCTGTTAACCAGGTCTTAGTGTTCCTTTGGGTTATATTCCCTTTTTTTTCCCCCCCTTTAGTAGCCCTAGTACTTACCACTTGGTTGTTGTAAATGTTTGCCTAAATTATTTTTCTGATGGTCAGAATGTTGGCTAGTGGAGAGAGCTGATACTGAAAGGGGAATGTTTGTTATCTTTTAGAAAAGAGTCCTCTGCATTTTGTTTAGACTAAGGGGTGCTAGTAGCCCTTAGTAAGATTAATTGGGCCACTTCTGCAAGCTGAGAGGTTTTAGGAAATTTTAAGATTCAATATTTTTAGATGTATCACTCTACGATCTCCATTTTGTGTGTCAGTGTACCATTCTTTCCCAATAAAGACCCTACCTTGTCATTGAAACACCTGCCTTGGTTGGGAATTAACCTTATTTTAGAGATTAGTTACCCTCGTAATTCAGCTCTGGGCTAGTCTTCAGCTTTCAGTACCCTTTTGCTTTAGAAAATGAGAACCTATTGTATACTAGCAAGGAGACCCTCTGACATTCACACATAGCTTTTGCTGTCAATTAATCATTCAGTTTATTATCATTTTCCAGAAGGTTGATAGAGCTTAGCAATAAAACCCCAGTTTAAATGTCCTTGAAGTCACTATTTCTCTCATCATTCTTAATGCCCAATGTATTGTGTTAGCCATTTCATTCCTTCCCACAGTATGCCATCCCAGTCTGCCACTGATGAAACTCGTAATAACTGTATTGCTGCCTTATGCTCCAGGGTGCCTGTGTTCACCTACTACCATTATTTGATCCTCAATTCTTTTTTGAAGAATTATTTTATTCCACTTTATTTATTTATTTTAATTTGATTGGGATGGGGGGAGAAAAAGTGAGAAAGCAAGCTGCTAGTTTTAGGACTCAAGCTGCGATCGGCCATATGGGACTCATGCACCCTCAACCACCACGCCACCTTCTGGCCCCTATGTTGTCTACTTTTTAAAACATTTTAATAAATTTTTGAAAACACTTCCTCTCCTCTTCCCCATATAACTGATAGTTTTATCCTAAAATCAAATTATGGCTTAGAGATGAGTACTTAGGAAAACTATATTAAGGAATGTCCTTGAGATAAACACTTACAAAGCAAGGAGCAGGAAAGAAAGTATAATTAGGCAGAGGGAGAAGTGAGGGTGAGAAAAAGTCCTAACAAATACCCAAGCTTGTACCATTGGGTGTTCTGGATATGCAACAGCCCATCAGTCATATCAAGGTGTACAAGGGAGTCATTTATCCTCTAATTGAGGAGACTGTATCCGCAAGCCTACCCTGAATGGAAGCATGAAATCAAATGAAACAATTTTCTCTAGCCAAGTAAACTCTCAAAAAAGACTGACATCTAATGGCATCTTCCAACAGGTGTAGAATAAATCCTCCATTCTGAAGAATGATCTGAATGAAACATCAGAGTATCCACTATATGATATGATCCGTTTTTAGCTAAAAACGACACCTTTCAAACTGAGGATATATACAAAGAGAAGACTGTGACAAAAAAATATAAGTGTTCTTATTGTCACTGTTGTTTTCCAAATGTGTCAAGAAGAAGAAAATTATTTTTTAAAAAAGATATTCATTATTTGCCTAACTTCTTTAAACAAAACTTACTGAGCAAAAGTCTTCTACTCTCAAGACTGTTGGGAATTGGATATGAATATGGTAAAATCCTGCATTCAGCCAGATGTGCAGTCCATGGTATACTCGACTGCAGGGCTAGAAGTTCAGAGCCTCAGGTCAGCCTAAAAATTTGCTGGGCACTAATGAGGGTAATCAGGGCCTTCAGAAGCTGCAGGACTAACTAGTGAGGAGGTCATGGTATAGCAGGACCCTCTTAAAGCTGCTTTCTTCTCTCTTTCACTCCTGCAAACATATACTAAAAATAACAACCAAAATAACTTTCCATTGTGAAAAGCACATTCTGTTGGATGGGACAAATATTAAATATATAAACAAATATGTAAGATAATCTCAAGTAACTTAATGAAAAGCACATTATTTGAATAATGTTGTGCTTTCGATTAGATATCAGCTCTATGTATCTACTAAGCACTATGTGAAATGTAGAAAATGCCAGCAAATGGTATAGCGGTTCCATCACTAGACTCCTGCTTGGATGACCACAGTTTGAGTACCAGACTTGGTGGCTTGAAACTCACCCTAGGCGTGTGTGCATGCATGCCCAAGTTCCCGGGAAGAGAATGTAGGAGAAGGGATTGTGGCGTGATCATTTCCCCAGAAAGTAATTTCTCAATTTCCCTGTCACTGTCTCTCTCTCTCTCTCTCTGTCTCCTGTCTCTCTTCCCCTTAAAAGCATGCTCCCTAAGGCAAAAGTCTCGAAAAAAAAAAAAAAAAAAAAGAAAAAAAAAAAAAAAAAAAAAAAAAAAAAAGAAGGAATGCGTTTTGTTCTTATCAATGAATTTACAATTTTACTGGAACAATCAGAGAAGCAAATAGGAATCTGCAAACAGCAAATGAGTGTGTAATTAAGACTGTGTGTGTAATTAAGACAGTTGGGCAGTGTTTCTAAAAGTGCAGAGTTCCACCAGGGTCTGAATCCTGAATCACCTGTGGATTTTCTTAGAAATGCAAATTCTGGGGACCCACCTTTCTATTACTACATTAGAATATCTAGAATGGGCCTATCCACAGGGGTGCCATGGTGATGCAAAGCTCCGCCATGTTGGAACATGGGTCTTTGGTCCCCAAGCTGACTTGAGTGCACTGGGAGTGCACCTGCATGCCCACAGTTCTGGCTACTGGAAAAGGCTAGAGATGAGGGGACATCACAGAGTGAGACTCTATTAGGGATGTAAGTCTCTCTGCTGTCTTCTCTCCCTCTCTTTCTCTTTCATTCTCTCATAAAAAAAAAAAAAAAGAAATGAACAAAAAAACTACTTTAGAATAAAGCCTCAAAATGTGCATTTTAACAAGCTTTGCAGGTAGTACTGATACACAAGTATGTTTGAGAGGCTCTAAGAGAATGGAAGGTCAAAGAAGGTAAAAGAATTGTCCATTGGCAGAATAGAATAAAGACCTACAGAGCCATGAGCCTTTATATGAACCATGACAATGGATAGAATTTAGATCAGTGATGAAGAGAAAATCTTTTTCAGAGAAGGGATGAAAAAAATCAGCATGGAATATTAAAGAGGTATTGAATAGATCAAACTACAATGTCATAATGGAGAGTAATCGGAAATGAAGTTAGAAATAGAGTTTGCATCAGGTGGTAGAAAGCCTAGAATTCCAGTGTCAAGAATTTTTACTTTATTCTGAAAGCAATAGAGAATATTTATTTAGGCCAAAGGGAAGTGTTGAGTCAAGCAGCATTGCAGGAACATTATCTAAGCTGTGGTATGTAGTGTAGCTTGAAATGAAGAGACACTGTAAATAAGATCTCTGTCAAAAGACCATTGAGATAATTGAGATCTGATTTGAACAGCCTGATTTAGGTAGTGGGAGTGAAAGAGGTAGTTGGATATAAGAAAGAATACAAAAAAAAACACCTGATGTACGTTTTTATTTATTTTTTTAAATGAAAATTGGCAGTTATTTAATTATTATGCTTCAAAATGCACAGAAGCTTAAGAAAGATAACTGTCTCAGTAAATGGTAAAGCATATCACGTCCATGGTCTAGTCACTCCTATGGGACTGCTGCTCAGTGAATGCCAGCCCCCAAAGTAACTATTCTTACATGGCACACATCTATGCTATAGTGACAGGATAATTGACTAGAGTCAGGATATCTGGGTATGCTGAGAGTAATGTTTTTTAAACAGGAGATTGACACATTTTATTTTATTTTTATTTTAAATTAATATTGAAACTATGTAAATAAAAGAATAATCACTAGACATATCAATAAATGGTGGCACATTCTACTTTTTATTTTTTTATTTTTTACAGTCAGTCACTATAAATCACTTAGTTTGTAATGTGTGCAGAGAGTAAATTTTTAAAAAAAGAATTATTTTATAGAGCTTGCAAGTGGTGTGGCAGTTACGGACACTGGACTCTCACATTGGCAGACTGTTGTTCAAGTCCTGGACCTGGCAGCTTGCTTTCTCACTTTCCCTCTCTGTCTCTGTTCCTCTAGGTCAAATTAATATAAATAAATAAATAAAGTCAAATAAAATAATTTTTTTAAAAAAGAATATTAAAAAAATTATTTTTAATTTTTTTTAAAAATAATTATTTTGGGACCAGCAAATGGCATAATGGCTATGTAACTGGACTCCCATGTAGTCGACCATGGCTCGAGTCCCAGACCTGGTGGCTTAAACTCACGCTGGGTGCTTGTATGTGCGTGCCCAAGATCCCAAGAGGAGAATGGAGGAGAAAAGACTGCAGCATGGCCATCACCCCTGCAGGAGTGATTTCTCGCTTTCTGTCTCTCTGTCATTCCGGCGAGCACTTGCGCCCTATAGCAAAAATGTTTCCAAAAAATAATAATTATTTTATTTTTATTTTATTTATTTATTTATATTTGACCATAGAGAGAGTGAATACAAGCCACCAGGTCCTGGACTCAAACCACAGTTGGCCATGTGGGAGTCCAGTGCCCTTAACTACCACACCACCTACGCTCCCCATGCAGAGAGTAATTTAAGATGGTACTAAGATATTTTTTAAGTGATGAAATTCTATGACATTAAGAAATTAATAGTTAATAAATGTTATAGCAGGTATTCTATATATGAGTATGTACTCTGTACCATAAAATAGTAGCAATTACTTGAATCCTCTCAGCAGAAATAATTCCTCTCTTCTCACATAACATTTTTTTTCTTTAATCTTTTTTATGTGTACTACATTCAGGGTACAATACAGCATTTGAACTTAAAGGAAATATTCTTGTCTAATTTTTTTTCATTGCCAGAATTCTTGTGAGAGACAAAGAGACACACAGAGAGAGATAAAAAAGCATCCTCCCAATGAGTCATGGTAACATCACAATCCCTTCTCCTCCATCTATTCATCCTGTCAGGTTTTGAGTATGTTTATATACACATCTGTAGGTTTGTTCAAGTTGCCTGGGCCAGGATTCCCATTGTAGTCAGCCATATGGGATCCATATAAAATTCTGTAGCCACAAAGCCATAGGAGCAGTGAAATTAAAGATTCTTACTTAAACTTTTAATAATTTTATAAATCTTAGTGCTCTGAGAAAGAGAATGAACATCATGGTATAACAAAGAGTAGAAGTAATCATCGTTCATTTGCCTACACATGTAGAAATACTTACAAAAACACATTTAGAATTCCTGTCTCTAAGAAGAAAATACACAGAAGCATGAAGATGACCCTCCATGGCAGAGAAACTATAGAACGCCCACTCATCTCTGTATGCTGAGTTTAACAGATGAGTAATGTGATTGTGAACTATCTCTTCTGTAATCTATGAAGAGAAATATAAACTAATTTGTGTCCGATTGAACAGTGGAATGGAAGTATAATGTGTCACTTTGCGAGGCAGTTCCACATGGGAGGGTTCATGGTTAGATTTCAGGAACTCCATGAGCTGCACATACACTTGTCTATGATCAAGCACTTGCAGAAGATGGGGATGCATCACAGAATCAAGACGCTGCTGGGATTAATTTCTTTGTCCCTCTCTCTCTAACACATGGGGGAAATAAACGAATGAATGTAAATAATAGAATATTGCAAAAACAAGAGAAAGCATTTTTTATTATAACCAGGAAAAAGCTTATTTTCTATTTAAAATAAGCTTTCTGTGCAAAAAACCTGTGTGCCTGCTAAGTTAGTTTTAGATAATCATTTTTAGTCAAGTACAATTTCCATTACTAGTATTTGTAGGTCAGCATGCAAAAAAAAAAAAAAAAAAAAAAAAAAAAAAAAAAAAAAAAAAACTTTAAAATATGTTGTGTTTATTTAATAGCACTCATGATAATATAAAATGTTTTGGTAATCAAGGAGGTTTTTCAAAATGGATTTTTTTTTTTTACCAACAGGTATCCTACTTGATGTAAAATGAGTGGATAAAAATTATATTTTAAAATTTTAGAAATAAGTGATATTTTTATGGAAATATTAACCCTAGAAATAATTTGAGTTACAAATTTCTTTTTTTTTCTTTTTTTCTTTTTTTTTTTTGAGAGATTTTCGCTATAGGGTGGCACGTGCGCTCGCCAGACAGACAGAGAGAGACAGAGAGACAGAAAGCGAGAAATCACCCCCCAGGGGGGATGGTCATGCCGTAATCCCTTCTCCTCCATTCTCCTCTCGGGATCTTGGGCACGCACGCACAGGTGCCCGGCATGAGTTTTAAGCCACTAGGTCTGGGACACAAACCGCGGTCGACTACGTGGGAGTCCAGCGACATAGCCATTAAGCTAACTACTGGTTCCCGAGTTACAAATTTCTTAAACATATTAAAATGAGATTCAATTTCCCAAAATGTATTTTGTATTTGTTTTTAAGATCTACATTATAGAATTTGCATTGTATAATAACATATTGATTCTTTTGGGTTGAACATTGGATTTTTGAATTGACTGTCTTGAATTTATCAAAGATAAATAGCCCGATCTTGTGCATTATATAAGCCTTACAAAAATAAAAAGAACACATACAACTCTTCTATTTATATATTATTTTCCTAATATAATATAATTTGTTTTGCTACAGAGCAGTTTTAAGATTTTTAGAATAAACATTTATAATTTTTATGGGTTTTCTTGCCAAATTTCCTGTGTACCTTCAAGTATGTAAATGATAGCATAAGATGTGGTCAATATGAATTAAGAAAAAAATCAGATGGTGGCCTGCAGGTGGCATGGTGGATAAGGTACTGGACCCCACATGGCTGACTCTGTGGTTTGAGCCAAGTCCTGAAAACTTGAAAAATATGCAGGCATGTGTGCTTGCATGTCCAAAATCCTGAGAGGAGAATAAAAGAGATTTCTTCATGACAATCTCCCCAAGGGATGATTTCTCACTTTCCCTCTGTCTCTCTCACAAGTGCATGTGACCGATGGCGAAAAAAAAAAAAAGAAAGATATGTTATTTTGTAGTCAGATTTGTGTTTCAAATTCACTCCAACAGGACTAACTTGCTCAGACAGAGATGAGGGAAGAATCTGTTACGTAGTCACAAGCATGTATTGGCTGGAAGGCACTATTGGTAGTGGAGAATGGCAGGGAGATCACAGAGTCATGCCAGAGGGAACCAAAGAAGCAACCAGCAACCTTAACAGGATTTAGGTGAGAAGCCCTTCAGTTCTCCCTGGGGCATCTTAGGTTTTAGAAGATCCTGTCACTGGTAGACTTAGATTTTCAGATCTAAAATATGTAAGTTCCCACATATTTCCTTCCAGATCTACTTAAAAAGAATTACTCCCCAAGAGCATTCTTTTGAAAAGTGAAGGGGAAAAAATGTCCAAGGGGTATTTTAATAACAAGTTAAGCAGAGTTTGAAGTTTAGAAGGCATGTGTCAAAACTAAATATTCCTAATAACTTCGTAACAATGGAAAGCAATTTCTAAAAGAGCAGTAAAAAAAATGTCAGAGGATTTGTGGAATGATTTCAAATTCTCAGACCATGCTTGCTTATTTATTTTTTTATTTTTTAATTTTTTAAGCAATGTTTATTTCCAGATGAATATTTGACAGAATGGAGGAAGGGGAATAGAAAGCTGTCTACATTCTGTATTTTCTTTAACAATTCAAGCCAAGAAACCCTGGAAA
This sequence comes from Tupaia tana, assembly GCA_026018925.1. Taxonomy (NCBI): domain Eukaryota; kingdom Metazoa; phylum Chordata; class Mammalia; order Scandentia; family Tupaiidae; genus Tupaia; species Tupaia tana. The sequence goes on from JAKSZU010000001.1 coordinate 82,222,445, forward strand.
ATTGACAGTGAATAGCAAAAAATTGGGTCAGACATAAACACATGATTATACACACCTGAACATGTTTGAATTATGACATTCTGAATAGATGTTGGGGAAAGGTGGTTATCCAATTTGCTTTTGTAGAGGTTTTAGTTTGTCTCAATATGAGCATAATTTTATAAATATAATGCTGTAAAATAAAAGGGTTATTTTACTACATTAACATAACTCAGAAAATAAGTACATTGATAGACAAGGCGAATAAAAACATATCTACAGTCACTTATAAATTTGATTAGATCTGTTTTCTTTTTAAATTTTCATCTCAGAAATCTTTTCTGTAAGTTAAATTGCACATTTCTTGATTTTGTTTTGTTGAGTTTTATCTACATTTAATTAAAAAGTTCTCCCAGTTTAGCAAATATGTGCTATGTAGATAGTAAATCTAATGACATAGTTAGAACTTAATACAAGCTTCAGAAAAGTTCTCCCTGATGTTGTTTACAGTGAGATAAATGTATTCTTCATGAAATTCAGCAATCAATTAAATGTGGGAGGGGGAAGCTGTGGGATGAGAGAATGAACTAGTTTCCTAGAACTCAATAACAAAAGACAACAAAGTGGGTGACTTCTCTGACAATTCCGAAGTCCACAGGTCTAAGATCGAAGTGTCAGCAAGGCCATATTCCTTCTGAGATATGGGGTAGAATCCTTTATCTCTTCCTATCTTCTGGTGATAGTCATCAATCCTGAGCATTTCATGTCTTGCAACTACATCACTCCTGTCTCTAGTTTTGTCATTACATGGCATTCTCCCATGTGTCTTAGACCAAATTTTCTCTTTTTTATAAGGACATCAATTATATTGACTTATAACCCACACTAATGACTCTATTTTAACTTGATTCCATCTGCAAAGACTCAATTTACAAATACGTTTACATTCTGAGGTACTAACAGTTAAAATTTCAACGTATCTTTGGGAGGGATACAATTCAACCCATAACAAAGTGTTCAAGATATCTGTCTTCAAGTACTGACATGCTGGTGAAGCCACTAATAAAAGGAGAGACAATAAGATGGTATAAGATGAGGAAAAGAAACAGATTATTAGCTATATTAACTTTGCTTGCACATGGAAACCATGTAGAACAAAAAGATGCTGTCAGTGCTTTGTGGGTCAACCACATTTTAATGAGCAAGGAAAGTCAGAAAAAGAAACTAAGCAAGAATAGGCATGATCTTGGGAGAAAAAATAGAGACTGGGTTAATAAATTAAATGACAACAGAATTTCAAAAAGAAGAGTAATTGATCAATAATGTAGTTGCTTGGTCCACCAGGAGGAAATTTTAAAACTCACAACAGTTTTGTTTTTCATGCACAGTGGATTATAACTAAATATTCATTTAAATTAAAAAATACATTGCAATGAAAAGACACTTCATATAAGCTGAAGCTTTAAGTAGACATTAATTCAACATTGAGCACAGTAAATTTCTAAATTTTAGCATCACCATTCTTGTTCCCTTGATAATTCAGTATAAGGCAGTCTTAATATACATAACGAGTTCAGCTGTGTTTGTGTATATTTGTGAATGTGTGGGCTACTGTGTGATAACTCAGCAACAACCTTACCATGCCTGGACAGGGACAAACTAGCCCCCAGCTTGGCTTGTTCCATGACTCTCAGTTGTGATGATTAGTGCTTGCAGAGCAGATCATAACAGAGACCAGATAATTATGTTCAAGAGATGAGTGGTCCTGTAATTATTATTGAAGATGCTAACAAGTCCTAAGATTGCAATTACAACCAAGAAATTTCTGGGCTTTGATCATTTAATGAATTACATTTAGAAGATCAGGTCATTACATGTTAAGAACAAAGGCCATTTGGTAACTCTCCAGCCACTTAAGCCACTTTACAAATTAAATTTGGACTTTTTTCTTTTCTTTTCATCTTAAATTACTTATAGGCAAGTCTTTGCAACCTACTATGTGGCATCTCATTTGTATCAAGGCAGTGGAGTATGATGGAAAGAAAGTGGGTCGGAAAATGACATTTCTGAATTCCGATTCTGCCTCTTCTGGGAACTTCTTATACAAATACAAGCTGATCATTGCCTTCATAAGCCCTAGTCTTCTTCATTTGCAGAAAGAGGGACTTGAAACATGCTTTTGAATAACACATTTAAGCATTATATTTGTCAGCTCAGGTTGTCACAAAATCATAAACTGGTGGCTTAAAGAACAGATATTTGTTTAATTCTGAGGACAAGAGGTTGAGATTAGTGTGCCAGTAGGGTCTGCGTCTCATAAATTCTCCCTTCCTCGCTTGGAAATAGCTGCCTCTCACTGTGTCCTCACATAGTAGAAAAAGGCAAAAAGCAAACTCTCTGATGTCTGTTCTTATAAGGACACTAGTCCCAGGTTGAGGGTTTCCTTTTCACAATCTCATCCAAACTTAATTAATTACCTCCCTGAAACCCCGTCTATAAATACCATAACCTTGGGGGTTAGGATTTCAACATCAGAATTTTGAGGGACATAATTCAGTCTAGTAAGAGGCAGAATCATTCTTGTGCTGAGATAGAATATATTTTCAAGGTATTAAGAGAAATAATGTCAACCTTTATGCCTAACAGGATCTGTTCGTCACAGGACCAGATTTGATATACTTTTACATTAACTTGAGCTGTTGCAGCAATTTTTAGGCTATTTCAAGGCAAAAAAAAAAAAAAAGTAAAAGATAATATTTGGCGTTGACTTAGTGACTTTTCAATCTAAGAACCCAAAATCATTTTAGAAACTTAATGGGAAGTTATGACCAAGAGAGCAGGTTTCAAATGGTTTGGTAAGAATGGCATTACATTTTACTGTCACAGTAAGCAAAATGAAAATACAAAATTTCCCAGTTCTCTTTTAGGAGTAAGAATAAAATATACAAGAAAGAGAGAAGCAAAAATCTACTCAGTTAATAGTTGACTCAGTTGTGCCAGCTGGAAGGAACAAAAAATGTGTTTGATTTGAAGAGAAAATTACTGGGTAGTAAATTTAATAGGAACCTTATCAAGAATTAACATCTAGAGATTATTTCCACCAAAGCAGCCATGGACTTTTGAACAAATAATTAAATATATTCATTTGAGCAATTCAAAATGATTCATTGATATCTTCTATGCTAAGTACTGTTTTGAGTGCTGAAAATATGAAGTGAATAAGCAAAATATGTTTCTGCTCTTGTAAAGATTACATTTCAGTGGGATATGATAACAATAGGTAGGTCAGTAAATGATACAAGATATTTTAGGGAATGACATATACTCTGAAAGAAAAGCTGCTTCAGCAGTGTGGACAAAAGTGATATGGGTGAGATGGTTTCAACACAGAGGTAAAATTTGTACAGAAATCCAAGCAGTGATGGGAACCAGCAGTTAGCGTAATGGCTATGTCGCTAGACTCCCACGTAGTCGACCGCGGTTCGCGTCCTGGACCGGGTGGCTTCAAACTCATGCTGGGCACGTGTGCGTGCATGCCCAAGGTCCCGAGAGGAGAATGGAGGAGAAGGGATTGTGGCGTGACCATCCCCCCTGGGGGGTGATTTCTCGCTTTCTGTCTCTCTGTCTCTCTCTGTCTGTCTGGCGAGCGCACGCGCCCTATAGAAAAAACCTCTCCAAAAAAAAAAAAAAAAAGAAAGAAATCCAAGCAGTGAGAAGGAGCTAGTATTATAGCCAAAATAATGGTCCCCACAACAATGTCTGTGACCTAATTCTAAAGCCTGTGAATATGTTACCATACTCGGCAAAAGAGATTTTGGAAATGGGATCAAACCTGAAATACTATTTTGTATTATTTTGTTATTTGCTTATTTATTGTGATCTTGTCCTGCTGGGATGAGAGCAGATAATCCTGACTAGATGGGACCAAGATAATCACATAAGTCCTTAAAAGTGAAAGAAGAAGGTAGAAGAGTGAGCCAGTGCGATGAGACAGGAAAGGAATTGAATTGCCATTGCAGACGCTGAAGAGGAAGGAAAACGGGCAGACAGAGCAATATGGCACTCTGACTCTCTGGAGTGGAGAACAGCGCTCAGTTCAGTCAGCTGCAAACTGGGAGCTAAATTTGTCAACAACCCTAACCACCAGGAAACAGATTCTCCCATAGAACATCCAGAAAGAACTCCATCTTGCCAATACCTTGATTTTAGTCAGGTAAGACCTACACCAGTTATCTGACCTACAAAGTTACAAGATACTAAGTTTATGTTGTTTAAAGCCACTAAGACTGAGGTAACTTGTTTTGAAAGCAACAGAGAATCAATACAACCAGCTTTGTAAAAGGTAAAAATAAACTTGAAAGAAGAGTATTCCGGGTAGAGAGAACAGCAAATGTAGAAGCCCCAGAGTAGGAATGAGTTTACTATATATGACAGTCTGTGGGGCAAACAAACAAAGGTGTAGTATCACTGAAGAGGGATGGGTAATGGGGACAATAATCAGAGATAGTCAAGGACGTGAATGGAACTGGAGACAGGGCTTTATTGGCTCAGTAGGCAGCTTGGATTTGATCTTATTTATTTAGTTATTTATTTTAATTCAGACACCAAAACTTTTTAAATCAGAGTTATGTCAGTATTGATTTTTTAAATATTTTATTATTTTTATTTATTTATTTATTTATTGCCATGGAGTTTGTGTGCTCACTAGAGAGAGAAGTAAAGTGAGAACCTCCCCACCCACCACCACCACCCAGGGGATGGTCACACTGCAATCCCTTTTCTTCCTTTCTCCTCTCAGAATTTTGGGCATGCACACACTCATGCCTGGCATGATTTTCAAGCTGCCACCCAAACCACAGTCAGCCATGTGGGAATCCAATGCCTTAACCAGCATGCCACCTGCTGGCCTGACATCATATAATTTTTAAAACTATTATTCTCACAGTTAGGTGTTAAATAAATTGTAACAAGCAGGAGGGGCAGTACCAAGAACCACTAAGAAATAATGTATTAGTCTGTGTAAGAGATGGTGGTGTACTGGAAAATAGCAATGGATACAGAAAACACAGGTGTATTTAGAATATATTTGGAGGGAGAGTCAGCAGCAAAAGCTGGTGAAGGGAAAAAAATGAAGAAATACCCATGACTGCTTTAAGAAATTGACAGGTTGGGAGAGGTATTTCTTTCTATGAAGGAAACGAGAGGAAAATACAGTCCCCATTTACTACTGATGTTAATCAGGAAGATTGAATCACACCTAAATTTAGCAAAGGTAATCTAGGAATATTTACATTTCATATTATTCCTCAGGAAATATAGGAGTTTCTCCTATCTCTTTTTTCAGTACCTTGGTGAAACTTTTAAACATTTATTCAAGTATGAGTTTCACATAGCTGAACTTAGTCTCTTTAGGCATTCTTGACAATATGGCAACCTTAGTCCTGTGCAGCCCATATGCTGTGAGTACACTTCGCCTCTAGCAGCTGTGGAATTTATCTTCCTTAAGGATGTGGCATATTAGCAGGCTTCCTTTTCCTGAGGTCTTGGCTTTAAATGTTCTATTATTGGGATGAAAACTAAACTGGCAAGACCAGTTTTCAAAGTTATTGTCAACTATGCTCTCTGAGGAAAACTAGAAATGATGATTGCAATAAGAGTTATAATTGATTGAGTTCTTATTATATACCAAACACAGAGCTAAGTGTTTTACACTCTGATTTTTATTTGAACTAGATGTTACCTTTAATTTATTTCCTATACGTAACCCTGACATTTAGAGCGGTTAACTTGAGGTCACAAACTAGATAAAAATGAAATTTGTGGAATAGGGCAATGGAGGAAAGAGCAGTCCAGGTTCCAGGCAGGAACCTGCTGGTGGTATTACTGTGGTTCCGTATAGAGGTGGTGTTGCAATTGAATAGGGAAAAACTCTGTGCAGCTTAACAGAGAACAGACACTGTGCAGCTGAAACCTGAATGAACTGTCAGAGATGATGCAATGCTGAGTCTGCTGAAATTCCAGCTCACCTAAAGCACAGAGACCTCAGACTACTTGGGTGTTTGGTGGAAACCCAGAAAAAAAAAAAAAAAAGAGGTAATTTAAGAGAGCTTTCTAAAATCATTGTCCTCTGTGAAAAATGCAGAATAAAATATGCATATTTCTCCTTGTAATCTATTAACTACTTAAAAACAATACTTTGGAGATTCTCGCCTGCACTCAAAGGAGAGAGAGAGACAGACAGTGAGAGGGAAAGTGAAAAATCACCCTCCCTCCCCACCGGGGAGATGACTAGGCCTTAGTCCCTTCTCCAGGGAGAACTCCTCTAGGGAGTTTTGTGCATACATGCATATGCACCTGATGTGATTTTTAAGCCACCAGATCCGGGACTTGAACCACAGTCTGTCATGAGGGAGTCCAGAAATGTAACCAGTACACCATCTGCTGGCCCCAACTTTTAACTACTTTTGAAAACAACTGTAAAGTAAAAAATGAATTTAAGTGATTTATTGCCCCTGTAGTATATAGATATGTAATATATTTAACAATAAATACACAAAGGAAAAGAAAGAAAGCAAGAAAATGACATTGAATAATTAATCCAGAAGAATAAATTAGGAGAATTCAAAATGTTAAATAAGAATATACATTACAACAAACACTAAATATATACTTCATGTCCTTTTCTATGTTAACTTCCTAAAAAGATATAAAATAATATACAGTAATAATTATAAGAACTTATTGTTGTGGTTTTAATAAATAACACTAAATTAGGAATCGAAAATAGACCTGTACAGGAGTAACATTTCTATAGCTTGCTGAAATAAATTATAAATCTAAAGTAGATTCTAGTAATTTACAACTTACATGTCAGCCCTAAGAAAATAATTTCTAAAATATAGTTTAAAGATAATTAAAAATCTCAAAATGTTACATTAGAAAATACTTAATGTAAAAGAAAGCAGTAAAGGAGGAGCAGAGGAAAAAAATATAAGACACACAGAAAACAAAGGTACAATGGCAGACATAAATTCAAATATATGATTAATAATTTTTATGTGTATCTATTAAACAAATCAAAATGGAAACATAGAAAGATTAGATTTAAAAAAACAACATTCCAGGACTAGCAGATGGTGTAATGGTTACATTGCTGGACTCCCACATAGTTTACTAGGGTTCAAGACCTTTATCTGGTGGCTTAAAACTCATGCTGGGCACATGTGTGTGCATATGCAAGATCCTGAGAGGAGAATGGAGGAGAAGAAATTGTGGCATGGTCATTCCCCCTGGGGTGGGAGGGGCTGGTTTCTTACTTTCTGTCTCTCTGGTGACCACACGCACCCTATAGCAAAAATCTCTCTCTCTCTCTCTCTAAAAAAGAAGTCCTATTATATATCTGAGAGACATATTTTAGATTGAAAATTTTAAACTCATGGAAACTATAAAGATATGAAAAGTTATAACATTGTAAACAGCAATCATAATTGGAATGGCTTTACTAATAACAGAGAAAACAAAGAATGTTATTAGAGATAAGGAAAATAAGAATCAATTGATTAGGAATATAACAAATATAAATGTATATGTACCTCACAACTGAACTCCAAAATACATAAAACAAAACCTGACAGAACCAAATGAAGAAACTGACTACATATACATGAATGTTGGCTAAATATGAGTCTTTAATAAAGTTTTCTAAGTTTTAAAGTTAATGAAGTCTAAATAAATCTTTTATTTTGGTATGTGATTCTAAAACCAAGGTAATTTTCCTTCTTTGCATAATTGAACTTGACTAAGCTGTAAAGGTTTTATAATGACCATAAAATATTTCAATTTTTCTTATTTGAAGAAATGTATGCTTTTGTTTTTATTGTCATTTACTATTTACTTGTTAATATTTTAAAATCACAATGACAATAATATGAACTATACAGTCATGAACAGACTGCAGGAACAATCATTATCACTTGGGGGTATTTTAATCACATGAGAATTGTATCACTTTCTCCCATAACTATAATCTTACTATATGCCTCTATACTATATTATTTAAGAATTTAGTGAAAATTACACACCAAGTTAAAATACACACACACATTCATGTACACAGACACAAAATCCTCATATGATTTCAGAGTGAGTGGCAAAGCACTGAATTCCAGCCTTGGACACTAGGTTAAGAATGTAAATCTTAAAACCCTGTGAAAATTGGGGGCCAGCAAGTGGCATGGTGGTTAAGGCGCTGAGCACTCCTACATGGTCGACCACGGTTCGAGTCCTGGACCTGGTTGTTTGCCTTCTCACTTTCTCTCTCTCTCTCTCTATCTCTCTATCTGTGTGTGTGTGTGTGTGTGAGTGTGTGTGTGTGTGTGTATGTGTCTCTCTGATCAAATTAAAATAAATGAATGAGTAAATTAAAAAAATTAAAATTATTTAAAAAAAGAAAACCCTGTGAAAATGAAGCAGTTACCTTTCATAAAGTCAACATCTCTGTAACAGAAGGTCATCATTATATCTGAAGGCTGATGTTTTCACTTAGACCTTGTGGAAAATAGCTTAAAGTTGAAGTGGAGGGGCTTTGCATTTTTTCACTTTGAACTGGTAAATCCAGTTAGTATCAATGAGACATGTTTATTGCCAAAACAAAAACAGAACTGTTATAATTTGTATACCCAGTGATTAAAGTACTTATTTATTCATTAAATATATAATACATATACATGTGTGTGTATATATGTGTACATATATCCATATGAAACAGCATGCTAGTTAGACCTTGTGGGGTATAAACGATAATAAAAGCTATAATAGAAATATTTTCTGCCACATGGAGTTCAGTTTATAGTGATAAAAATATATGTTAATCAAAAGCTTATTCAAATAATAACTAGATTAAAGAAGCATGGTACAATGAGGAGAGCCCATAATAGGGAGGTTTGACCTAATCTGACAAAACAAGAAAATTTTCCCTTTAAGAACAAAAGTGAGGGGACCAGCAGTTAGCATAATGGCTATGTCATTGGACTCCCATGTAGTCGACCACGGTTCAAGTCCCGGACCTGGTGGCTTAAATTCATATTGGGCAAGTGTGCGTGCGTGCCCAAGATCCCGAGAGTAGAATGGAGGAGGCCATCCTCCCTGGGGGGTAATTTTTCGCTTTCTGTTTCTCTGTCTTTCTCTGTCTTTCTGGCAAGCACGCACACCATATAGCAAAACCCTCTCCAAAAAAAGAAAAGTGGTGATTGATTTCAACTATGAGAAAGAGAAGAAGTTATATAGATGAATGCGGAGAGAAACTATAATATATTCACATGAATGAATAGGGAGAGAAACCAAATTCTCACATGAATGTCACATTGCTAAAAGAATAATGGAAAAGCTTTGTATATTAAACTTATTCTTCTCTTTCTTTCTCTTTATGTACATACAGATGCATATATACAAGAGACAATTTATACACCTTGTTTTAGTACTATGCCTGTAGATTTATCATTATTCCTATTTGCCCACAGCAGTCTGGATTACGGTTACAACGTGTTATCAATTAGTTCCCTTCTCATTCTTGAAGGTGTCCATGTTTAGACAATGAATGACATGAGCAGCCTCCATTTCTATTTCTGAGTACCTGGGGACCTTTACAAATCAAGATCTTTGATCCTTAAAGTTCTTTTTATCTGTAACATTGTAATAGTTTTGATAATGAATCTCTATTTCCTTTTAACTTCAAAGGTGGCTTATTCTTGTGAACACTGTATATACAATCATTGCAAATATGTTTTTTGGATAATGATTCTTCTAAATAGGAGTAAACTATTCTGTTATGCTTCTGAATGTATTCATACATGCATTTCTGCATTTGCGATTGTATACTTAAGCTATTAATTGACATTTCCTTATATTATATGAGCATCCTTATATTAATAGCTTGGTACTCGATGATTAATGCAATCATATCCTCAGTCTTCTTTTTCGCCATTTCATACTAAAATGTGAGAAATTATATGGAAACCTTATGTGTTGTCTCACTGCCACCTGGTGGTAAGAGTATAGAAAAGGCAGCAAAACAAAGATGGATGACTGACCAGATGAAGTCATCCCCCGTAGGGTGACTATCACATGCTCTCAGACATTTTTTAAAGATTCCTAGTAGAAACATTTCCTATACTTGAGTCTTGGATCTTTCAATTGACTGTACAGAAAGCTCTGAGAAATAAGGAATGATATCATCAATAATTACTCACGTATCTTCAATGAAACAATGTGAAAATAGTGAGAAGCTAAAAATATCTACTTTAATTATTAAAGTATGACTTTAGAATTCTTTGAGTAATTTTTTTTTTTTTTTTTTTTTTGGAGAGGTTTTTTGCTATAGGGCGCGTGCGCTCGCCAGACAGACAGAGAGAGACAGAGAGACAGAAAGCAGGAAATCACCCCCCAGGGGGGATGGCCACGCCACAATCCCTTCTCCTCCATTCTCCTCTCGGGATCTTGGGCACGCACGCACACGCGCCCGGCGTGAGTTCAAGCCACCGGGTCCAGGACTCGAACCGCGGTCGACTACATGGGAGTCCAGCGACACAGCCATTACGCTAACTGCTGGTCCCAGAATTCTTTGAGTAATTTTTTGAGACTTTTTTCTATAGGGTGCATGAACTTTCCAGAGAGACAGAGAGGTAGAAAGTGAGAACTCACCTTCTGGGGGGGGATGGCCATGCCACAATCCCCTCTCCTCTGTTCTACTCCTGGGATTGGGCACACATACACACATACCTGGCATGAGTTCAAAGCCACTGGGTCTAGGACTCGAACCGGGGCTGGCTATATAGGAGTCCAGCAACGTACTGTTACACCATCTGATGGTCCCTCTTTGAACAATTTTTAAATTTCAAATATAATCTTTCTTAAAATCTTTATTTTGTCTGGATTTATTATTTACAGTTAACAAAATTCAGGCATCAGAACACCTGAAAACATGTAGTAATAAATACATTTTTGAAGTAAAGTAGATATAGCTCGTGTATACAATTTGTTATTTTTCAAACTAATATCCCCAAAACTAAAATATCTGCTTTGAACTTAAGTGTTGTTTCTTTGGTACTCTATTTATAATTTTTTAAAAAGTGAGGACCAGCATCTTGATAATGGCTATGTCGCTGGACTCCCATGTAGTTGACTGCGGTTTGAGTCCTGGACCCAGTGGCTTAAACTCACACTGGGCATGTGTGCATGTGTGCCCAAGATCCCAAGAAGATGGAGGTGAAAGGATTACGGTGTGGCCATCCTTTTTTGGGGGTGATTTTTCGTTTTCTGTCTATCTCTCTCTGTCTTTCTGGTGAGCACATGCGCCCTATAGCAAAAAAAAAAAAAAAAAAAATGTGTATTATTTATTGAGGGAGAGGAAAAAGAACTCTTGACAGGGTTTCAGTATGCCATGACCGTCTACGGAAGCTCCATCCAGCTAGGCTCACAGGTGTACACCGTACACATGTGCACAACCTGTGTTTTTAGGTCAACCTGGGATTTAAATCCAGGTTTACCTTATGACTTCAGTATCCTGTGGCTGTGGCTTACTGCTTGAGCCACCATGGCTGGGACTATATTAGTTTTTACCTCATGATAAAGCTGGGTATGACTAGAATTTTTCAATGTCTAGAAATTACACCATATCCTCTGAAGGAAAATGTAATTAAAGAAGAATACTAAATGTCTATTTGGCTCTTGCTGTTTAAATTTTTCTAAATAATTAGGCTTGGTCTACCTTTTACTATTTAAGAAATTTCTCATTTTGCAATCAGCAGGTGGTGTGGTGGCTAAAGCACTGGACTCCCACTTGGTCGACTGAGGTTTGTGTTCCAGACCTAGAGGCTTGCTTTTTCACTTCCTTTCTTTTTCTCTCTGTCTCTCTCTTGTGAATTAAAATAATAATAATAATAATAATAATATAAAGAATTTAAGTGTTAAAAAAGAAATTTCTCATTTTATGCTTTCACATATATCACAGTTGCTATGTGTCTATGTCACATAGATAACCTATTGGAGTTACTCTTGTATACTACAATGTATATGCTAGACTTAATTGAATTAACATAATGTGTGTATGTTTTGTATTAAATTAGGATTTTACATTTTTACTAAGTTTTTTTCATATGTTCTGCTAAGTCTGATTCTCAAAAAATCTCTTGTGAGGGAAAGCTGAGAAAAACAAGACTACTTGACCCTATTTCATGAATAAGAAAATAGAAATATAAATTGGATAAAAAAGAAGTTGAACCGGGAACTTTTAGTTCCAACACAGAAGCTTTGATCATTACATTATAATAAACAATGGAACATTTCTTTCTTGCTTTTGAATGTCCACTGAACTCTAACCCCCTTAGGGGAATTTGGCGTGCTTCTGAAGAGACACCCTAAAGCAGTATGATATAGTGAAGGAGCATTGCTTTGGGTTTTACTAGGTATGGCATGGACTCGGCTGAAAAATTAGAATTATAGCATATTCTTCTCCAGTTTCATAAGAGGATTAGAATGAATTTATGCAAAGCTCCTAGCACACGTCCTGTGTGTAGTAGGTATTTAAAACAGCTATTATCACTAAGAAAAAACTAAATCTAACAAGATTCCTGTGGATCATCAGACTTGCACTAAAGGCAGGACCTCTATAATAAACTGCACTGACAACAGATTAACCTGAATGTACTGTGAGACACTCATTCTTTTGAATTCCAATCTTAACTCATCATCCTGTGTGCTGCCCAGCAACGACTGTTTTGCTGCCATTTAATGTTGCTTGAGGAGATTGTGTCTGTAAATTTAGTTCATTTATCTAGAACCACATACAGTTAGTTATTTTGGTCCCACCCTGCAAAAGAGATTTAATAAAACAAACACAAAAGCAAAACCCATAACTGTACTGAACTAAATATATCCAGCTAATATAAGAGAGATGGAATTGTGCAAGAAACAAATAAAAATTCAGTCTTAATATGATCATTCCTGGATATGGGCGTGCATACATGTGTTCACACTATGTGTATGTGCGTGTGTGTGTGTGTGTGTGCGTGTGTGTGTTAATGATGGAAAGCATAAATTCTGCTTACATGAGCAAAATCAAACTATGTAGCATAAATCCATAGCATGCATGGTGAGTGGATTTTGGTCAGGACTTAAAAGTGAGAAGACAGTGGCAGGTGTCAAGAGATTTGAAACAATTCAGTATCTAAGGAAAAAATGTTAGAGAGGACAATAAATGGCTTGGGGAGAAAAACAGAAAGTGTCACCTAGTAACCACTTTACAGTAGCATGCTGAGGCCAAAATGTCCTCAAGATAGCAGTGCCTTGTGCAAAAATATGAGATAGGCCTAGGGAAGAAAAAACAGTTATGCCAGGGGCTAGTATTTTAAAAGGGTTGCAGAATCAAAAAGGAGCATTTATAGCATATATGGAAGAGAAAGTGATCAAATGAGTAAAATTTATGGAAGTATAAGAAGGCGCTAGTGTAATGAAAGCACACTTTATATTACTATGCAAATGCTAAAACATGCATGTTTTATAGAGTATATTTACAGCTCTCATAAACACATGTAACTGCTTTAAAGCAAATAGGTTGCATAACATAGAATTTACAAAAACTAAGTTTAGAGATAACTGCTTTCTTCACAAAATTAACCACAGTATTTCCTTTACAAAGTAAGATCCACTTGTGCAGTTATAATTTAATTATGAAAAGATAGTGATTAACAAGCAATTGAATTTGCAGCATACAGTGACGGTCTACCATAGTTTCAAACATGAAAGGTGTAATGAAATAAAACTGCACACTCATATCATAATTTTAAGTATCACACAAATTCATGTATTATAATGGCTGGCCTACAAGTTATACAAGGAAATTGCCTTACTAAAAAGAGATGTAATATATCTCCAGGCTGATAGGAAAATCAAAAATTGGGAAAGACCCAGTCTTTAGGAACCTGAGTCTTTAAATGTTGAATTGTTAAACTATGATTCTTCTATGACTCCATAACAAAGAGACAAGAGTACTGTTCTTATTCAGCATTGATCTTCAGAGCATAATAAAGCACCAGACAATTGAATAAAGGCCTCTATAGTCTATAGTGAATAAAACACTCAGACAGGAAATGAAGGAATCTGTGAGGGAAAAAGGGCACCTAAATGCATCTCTTCAGAAATACACAGAGAACCACTAGATGTACAATTAAAAACAAACTCATAAAATAATTGTCTGGCTTGAACGAATGCTAGATATGTTTAAGAGGGAAAAAAATGTGTGTCTGTATGTGTATGTGTATTTCCTCTACAACTGTGATTTTCTACCCTGGTCTCACGGTATAACCTGGTTCACCTGAAAAACATTCTTTAAAAAAGAGAGATGCCTGTGCCTTGCTTTCAAATAAGTTATTTGAATCTCCAGAGGTAGAAACTGTTCATTTTAAAAAGTTCTCCAGATGACAATATGGTGCAGCTACAGTGAATAAATAATCGGAAATCCACAATATTAACACTAATTATTCTATTTGTGCCAGTTATTGTTTATGTAATTGACTAACATTCTCTCGTTTAATCCACATGACAATCCTATGGGGTTAGTGTGGGTTTATTCCATTTACAAATGAGTAAATTGATGCTTTAGTGAAGCTAAGTAACTTGTTAAGTTATACGGATTGGAAAGGAGAAAAAAGGGATTATCTGATTTTTAGAAGCTTACAGTCTACTTCTATTACTGAGTCTCTGAATTCATTTAATTATTTTTTTCAATAATTCATTTTTTCAATAATCAGGTACCAAGTGCCCATTATGTACAAATATTTGGAGATTTAGATAAATAGGACATGGTTCATGTCCTTGGGGAGTTCGTTGCTAGAATGGTTCTAGCTTTTCCAAGTACAATGAGGTTGTGACTACTAATGTCCCTATGCTTCTCTCGTGTGTTTTTCATTTTTTCCATCCATATTTAGCCACTGTTTAGATAGGAATTTTGTAGCAACTGTACAAAGGAATGTTAAATTCATACTTTGCAGCATTTTCTACTTAAATGTGGTAATTCCAGAACTCCGATAGGTTATGGTCTGGCTAATAACTAATAAAAATTAGGTGTTAATGAATTGTTGCCCTTTTAAAGAGTATTTGGCACCTGTCTCAACTGATATATTCGCTAGCATTTAAATTCATGACACCTAGCATAGTTTCTACCTGACACTTTATAGATAACGATGATAGGGACCAGGACAGCAGGGCAGGTGGTGTGGTGGTTAAAGGCGCTGGACTCCCACATGGCTGACTGTGGCTTGAGTCCCTGACCTGGTGGCTTGCTTTCTTGCAGTCATACCTTGAGATACCAATCTGAATTACCAAAGGACTTAGAGTTGTAGGTTTTTCTTTCTTTCAGAAGTATAAACGTTTCCCTCCCAGACTTCTGCTAATGATGGTAGACTGTTATCCAAGGGCATTCTGATGGTAGAAAACCTTATTTAAATAATTGATATTTTTGTGTGTGTGTCTTCTGAAATCTATCATTTAGTATGATTTTATTTAAATTTGTATATTCACTGGCATGAGAAACTTCTAGGAGTGTCATGTACCCCTCATTAAATATTAAGTTATTATTAATGGAATTAAACATTAGGCTGATTCCAGAAAATTAAAATAAGCAAAGTCATCTGTACTTTATGGTTTATATATGTGATTACAGGAACAACTTTAGGCAATAAAGGCTTTTAGCTTTGGGAGAACAGAAAAGTTGGAGTCTCTGTTGTAAGAATACAAATGTTTCCTCACAGAAATGTGCACTAACTCTTGGGATTCAAATGCCATATTTGAGTTCTGTCAAATCCACGAGGCATTTTTTTCCAAGTAGACAAAAACTGAAGAAGAATATTTTACTTTTCACAAACCAGTCTAGGATCCTCTTATCTAGGATCCAGGTGGGAGAAGCAGCCTGTAAATGAAGCTTAACAGTTTATATTTGCCTAATAATGACTTCTTGTTTTTGTGAAGCAAGGTATGAGTGAAGGGTAAAAGAATTAATCCATTCACGTCTGTGCAGACCTTATTTGAGCAGCTAAGCTGTCAGAAATCTCAAATCTGATAGCAAGGGCTGGCCACAAGCCCTAACAGGCCACGAACCGGCCAGCACATTCAATTTTAATTAAGTCTCCATGCCAGGAAAGAAGGATTTGGGGGAAGGCAGGCTTTAGAGGTGCCATGTGTTCAGAGAGTCACTCTATCTTCACAGAACCATTTGAAATAATTTCAGCTTATGTGAACATTTAACTGACCAATTAAAAAATTTTATCATTTGACTCCTGCCAAACATTTGACATAACTACAAAATGATCTTTGAATTATGCACACCTTTATGGCTGCTCATTCTCCCAGGAGGTGAGTTTCTTCCAGAATTGCCATCTCTCCAGAATTCAGGCCAGCTATTCCTCCTTCAATTTCCTGTCACAAATAATCAATGAAAAAATGAACCATTCCATTCTTCTTGCAAAACACCAAGGATTCAGAGGTAGTGCTTTTACCCCAACTCCAAAAGGCTGAAGGAGGCCAATTACAGCTGTCGAAGGCAAGCTGGACTCTGTCGCTGTAGGTAATAAGATCTGCCTGAAACTCACCATCTGCATCTTCAGAGCACCAGTTGCTATCAAATTACATTTCCCATAAAGAAATTAAAGAAAAATTGGATCACACACCGTATGTAGATCCATCTCCCCCAGTGTTATTTACATCTGCCTTTCCCATACAAATATTAGGAGAAATGGCATAAGTGACCTATTCTACTACTGAGATATGCCTGGATGAAGAGCCTCCTGCCAATAATGCCACCTTCATGGATTATGTTAATATCTCACTAGTTACTTCAGGAATAGAGAACTGTAGGTTCATTGAGACATTTCTCCTCATTCTAAATGCAGGAGAGGATTAAAAAATAACAGGGAAGGGTAAGCTAAAGAAAGAAAGAAAGAAAAACACATGAAATTTGAAGTCTTATTATGAATATTTCCTTCTAATTCAAAAGTTGGTGCTGTGGATAAAGAACAGAACTGTAAAGCAATATCTTTTACTAATCAAAGGTCCCTGAAAGTATTCAGAAAAATTCTTAGCAATAAGACTGTGGTTTATGGAACCAAAGGAAAGGAGGGAATGGGAAGGTATAAATTTAGAGGGTGCTTAAAATCAGGACTTAATCTCTTCACTGTTGCTCTGCATCTGGCTTATTGATCTTTAACCTCTCTCAGTACACTAGTTCTTTTCCCTAATATATTTATAATATCTGCTATATGCTATATTTCCTCCTCTCTTAAATACACACACACACAGACACACACACGTACACATACATCTCAGGGTCACCTCAAGCCTCTGCTCAACTATTATATTTCTCCTCAGCTTCATCATTGTGGCTTTGAAAATCTCCACTTTCTCATTTTCCATCAGCATGTCAGTTCACTGCAACTTTCCTCTCTTCTCATCAGTTTTCTAACCTGGAACATCCCCAATACAACACACACATTTTAGTCATTATGTACTAACTCTGCTACATACATTTTACTTTCCTTCTTAAACTTCAGCATCTCAATGTCTTTTAAATACTTTTTCCTGATCGTCCTTCAACTTCGGTGGTCTCGTATTCTACCAAAGTTGACTCTCTTGTTTCGTTCCCACTATTGTGACCTTAGTGTGAAGCATTAGGGTATTTCTTTAAAATTCCCTTTACTATAATTCCACAGGTTTGCTGAACATGCAATCTTTCTTTCTTCCTGCACCCTGTTCTATAATTTTGTAATGACGCTCTTTTCTTTTCCCTTGCCTTTTTAAATCCTGCAATGGTCACTAAGATAAAATCTAAATGTTTTACCAAACTCTGCATATATCTTGGTAAGGATTTTCTAACTTCCTCGACACTCATGCACAGATAAGCCATACCGAATTGTTTGCTAGTTATTCGATTGCCACATTCTTCTACCTGTATTCTATTCCACGTTTTGGAAAGACCCTTATTCCATTTTTAACCTAGGTCACCCCTAACCATATTTCGTGAACAATTTTGAATATCATCTTCCTGGGAAATGAACCCAGAAACTATTGGCAGATAGCCAAATCCTGTTCTCCATTGTTTTTATTGTACCTTGTGCCAGCCACTGTCACCACTTCCTACACTGCTTCGCAATGGTCTCTGTCTTGCCACTAGACACATTTCCTAGTAATAGGAGTTGTGTTTTTAAATTAATTATTCTTTGACATTTAGAATAGAGCCAGAAATTTGTCACTCAATAAAAATAAGAATATGAGAAAGAAGAAGAAAAACAAAGGAAAGAGAAAAAAAGAAAGAGAACGAAAACAAGAAAGATAGGAGGGACAGAAAAAGATGTATGGTATCGTGCCAGCCCAGCTTCCCTCCACACATACATAGACACCTTCATCCTCCTGGTATTTTTCTTAGTAACTTCCCTCTTATACTCAGTCCATGTAATTCACAGGGACTTAATGTCACACTTGGTTTCAAGCAGGACAGTGCATGTGATTTTGAAAATATAAAGAATTAACATTGCCTGACAATTCTGAAGGTGAAAATTTTGAAAGCTCAAATATTACAAAAAATCATGACGTACTCTTTCTACGCTTTCCTAGGCAAAAATGTGTCATGATTTTTCAATAACCCAGTTTCATAAATAGAAAATATTTTTGTTTCCCTAAAATGTGTTGCAATGGAGATAAATACCCCTTAATAATATAAATCAACAATGCTAAGATGTCTGCTAAATTTCCAGCAGGTGTTACATCCTAGAAGTCCCATGTATGAATGAAACCAACAATTTCAATATTGTATAAACTCATTTAATCATGCAAACTACTCCTTGGATGCAAGTTTACATATATTTTGTAAAAACTTACTTGAAATTTTGCCTAAAACATCTTTCTTCACATTCTATTTATTGATATTCTTTTATTTGTAGCATAGCAGTTAATGAGTCATAAAATCCTCCCTCTAAGATGTCCCAAGAATACTATATTTCCTCTATATCTCCACAGTTCTAATTTTCACCATCGCTGGTTTCACTTTTGTGTGGTCCCAGGTCTTGGAGAAAACTAGGGCACATCCCACTTCTTCACATACTTTACCCTTCAACACAGAGCGGTAAATTGGCAAAGGCACAAACTGCAGCCAACCCCCAGATCTGTTTTTCAAAAGTCAATTTATAATGCTTTGAGGATTTAATATAAGGCTGTATTGTCAGATTTGCTTGAAAAATAATTTCTAAAAAATCTAGAGCCCAAGTTCTTACATGAAAACGTTTGTGGCTTTCACCATATCCCCTAAGAAGACACATCAAAGTCTTAATCTCTAGTACCTCTAACTATGATTTTATTTAGAAGCAGGGCCTTTGCAGGCACAACTAATTTAAGACTAGGTAATACTAGATCAGGAATGATTGGTATCATTATAAGATGAGGGATATTTGTACACAGATACACAAACACACCGACTAGAGAATGTGATGTGATTATACACAGACATGAAGAGAACACCATTGTGACGAAGATTGAAGTGAGGTGTCTACAAGCCAAGAAATGCCAAGGATTTTGTTGACCAGTGCAAGTTAGTAAGAGGCATGGAAAGATCCTCCTCAATCCTTCTGAGAGTGAATAGCCTTTGAAACACCTTGATTTAGGACTTTTAGACTCCAAAACTGTGATATAACTAATTTTTCAGGGTTAAACTACCCAGTTTTTGGGTATCAGGCCTAGGATAATAACAGAGTAACAACAGTCTAGAATTTAATAAAGACTGCCTCCTTTTGAAGGGACTTGTGGTCTTCAGTTCAGGGAGCTCAGGATAGTATCTTAAACCCTATGGTTTCTTGGCCACCAAGGCTAAGTGCAGTTCCCTTTGTCATCCTGCATGTAGCCAATCTCTCTTACTCATGTTAGGTCTTTAGTCTGCAAGAATTTGAATGTGTTATATCTTACTACATGTACATTTTTACATGATCTCCCTCTCTCTCTCTCTCTACCCAGATGAAATCGATACCCAGAGTATCAACAAATACATCAAGAAAAGCAACAGCAGTAACAGAAAAATAAAATAATATTGTTGAGAATTGGATTAAGTAAAACACACAACCCCAGGGACCAGCAAATGGTGTAATGGTTACATTGCTTGACTCCCACATGGCAATGTGTGGTTTGAGTCATGGGCCTGGAAGCTTGAAACTCAAAAGAGGTACATATGCGTGCATGTTCAAAATCCCAAGAGAACAAGGGAGGAGAAGGGATTGTGGTATGGCCAGCCCCCTGGAGGGGGGGGGCGGGGGAGAGTGACTTCTCACTTTCTGTCTTTCTGTCTCTCTTTGGCTCTCCAGCAAGTGATTGTACCATATAGCAAAAATCTCACTTAAAAAAAGAAAAAAACAAAAAAAGAAAAAAGAAAAAAAGAAAAAATATAACCTTGAAATAAAAAATAGAGTGAGAAATATCTAGGTCTTCATCTAAATGCTGACAGTTTGTGCTGAATAATTATTTATTGGAGCATTATCTTATTCCTTGTATGTTATTTAGCAGCATCTCAGACTATTCCTACTAGATGCCGAAAGAACCTTCTACAGTGATGACAAAAACTGACTCCAGATAATGTAAATGTTCTGGCAGGAGAGGGCAAAAAACAAACCTCCTCCACTGAAAACCACTGTCCTAGGCTTTTCCTTTTATACAGTCTCACAAAAAAAAAAAAAAAATAAATAAGTAAGGCAGTGGATAATAATAAATGTCTCAAACAATTCTCTTAGAAAGTAATTCACAGTGTTCCCTGATGACTCCAGCACACTTTTGTCTTGCCACGTATTTCTGCACATTTCACTTAGAACAGTTCTTCCTTTAGTTTATGAAAAAGAGCATTAAGTGAGCTTCGTATCTATTATGACATCTTGTCTTAATAATACACTGATATCCATTTGGGCACATCATCATGAAGATAAAAAGTTTTGTCCCTCAACTGAATGGAGTGAGAAAGATTATGAAAATAGTTATTGCCCAATGAGAGGTGAGTACTCATCTCACTTCTTTCAGAAAGTACTATTAAGAAAGGGCTTACTCTTATTCTGGTCTTTTTTCTTTCTTCCTTTTTGGGATTTAAAGTCTATGTTTGGAGCTCTGGCAGCCATCTTGGGACAATTTACCTAAAATGGGAGAGAAACAAAATAGAAATTGTAGTTCCTGAAAGAGAAAAACTGCTATACAATTTCAGTAATAGTTCCCTTGGGACTAGAATTCAGGAGAAAGGATTTTTCTTATTAACACCTCTCGTATTTGAGATTTATTGACACATGAGACACAGTCTATTTATGGTTAATATAGCTCATTTTAACTCTATAAAGTTCTGCTACAGATTGTTTAGAGGAACTTTGTGTTATTTCAATATTGGCTTATATATAGATTTCTTTAAAGTTCAAAATTGTCAAAGTAGTTTTTGTAATATTGTAATAACAATATATACATACTTTGTGAGAGTATTACTGGATCAGGGATAGTGTCCATAAAGCACTTAGCACACTGCCTGTTTGATGGCATTTGCTATAGTCATAAGTGTGATTACAATGATTGTGATTATTATTAGATCTTAGGGTATCTTCATTTAGCATTTCTTTCATCCAAGGAAACGACTCTAAGAGTTTTTAAAGTATCGTCTTTAGGAGGCAAGGATACCTGACTGAATGAAACTTATATATTTGACTTAACTATTTTCTTTTGTGACACATTAAGCATAATACTAAACAGAAAAATAATATTTACTAAATTATAATAATTTAGCGCCAAAATTAAGTAGTATTTTGTCTTTTAAATTTAGACTCATTTCTTTTCTTTAGATCTAAAATCTGACTGCTATAGATCTGAAATCTGACTGTTATTGACATCACCAATGGTATTTACCACACCCAAAGATTATGATTTTATTCTTATAAGGCACAGTTTGAACTGTGAAAATATTTTAGAGCTCTCCAGTTGGCTCAAATTTGCAGCAGTTTGAGAATCATAGTTTTAAACAATAGTAAGGATAGGTGCTTTTCTTACTGCTTACTATAGTTGTTAGAGATCAGGGCTGGCACATTGAAGGGTTGACCAAATGGTAGCTCACCAGGTTCTCTGGATGCTAACCAGGTAATTAGGATATTTGCTTCTGTTTTAAACACATATATCTCTTCTGGTAGTCTCCTCTCTCAATCATTCATTGACCATACTAAGGAGAGGAAATTGCTGTTTTATATATATGTACACATACATAAATTTTATATATAAATATAATTTTATATTTAAATATATATATATATATATATATATATATATATATATATTCCTTCTTAGCAGTTGAAAAGACAAGAGTATCAGAATGACTTGACATTGGAATGGATTTCCATGAGATTTTTTAGCCACAATAGTCTTGACTCTTAATCCATTGCTTTTTTGGGGGGACCAGCAGGTGGTGTGGTGGTTAAGGTGCTGGACAGTCCAAGTGGCTGACCACAGTTCGAGGCCTGGACTTGGTGGCTTCCTTTCTCACTTTCCCTCTGTCTCTGTGTCTCTCTTTGGTCAAATTAAAATAAATAAATCAATAAGTAAAATTAATTCTAAAAAAACTTCATTGCTTTTCTTGCCTTTAGCACTGACTTTTGTCAGCACTATCACTGTGTTTGTTGTTGTTTTCCCTCAGTGAACTAAAGTACAGAAAACAACAAAAATATAATACCATTTTTATACACTTTGAAAATTGCCTTTTAGTAAGTTCATGATGAGATGTGCCAATAAAAAAAAGTATATACTAGACTGTCTTGTGAAGCACTAGATTTTTAAAAAAATATCTCTTTTCCATGAGAAAATCAGTTATCAAACCATTGCTTTATCTTTTTCAAAATTCTACTTGCTAAGAAAGTACTGCTTATAACAAGTACAAATCCAATTCTTATCCTGGAAGGACGAATTTAAAATATACAGAAAGAACATTATTACTTGTCTTAGTGGATAATATGACCTAAGATTTAAAAGAAAGCATAGAATATACTCAGTTGCTAGGGTCAAACAGCTTTTGAAGTGGTTCAGCATTAATACTAGAAAATGTTCTTGTAAAACTTAATACAAACATTTTTATTTGAAAAGGCTAATGATGATATTCCTTTAACTCGGTCATAAATGCATTTTTACCTTTTTATTGGGAAACCTTCATAGAAAGCACCTTAAATGAGTTTACATGACACCATGATAATAACAGGGAAACATGAACATCCATGTTAACACACTCAGAGGTCAAGAAAATAGGACATGGTCAGCACCCAAAACCCCTTCCTGTCACTTCTCAGTTACTCCTTGTCACTCCTTAAAAGGGAACCATCATCCTGAATTTTATGATAACCAGCTCATTCTTGCACATGCCTTTTAGAATATCCAACAGTGATGGTGTGTCAGTTGAAAGATCTGACATTGAGGGAGTGAAGATGACCAGTAGATGCTCAACTAACAAAAATATTTCCTACTTTGTGTAAGAATACATTTCCAGAAGACTGAAAACAGCTCTACACCTACAAATGAGAAGTCACTATTCTTTACCTAATTTTTGCACCTTTGTTAGTTCTCAGACCACCCCCCCCCCCCAAATCCATTGACTGGAGGAAAAGCTGGATCCTCATAATGGAGGAATCAGTGACACTGTGCAAGTATGTTTAGTAACAGTTCTCTCAGTTCTTTTTTGTTAAAGTTTTTTGCCATAGTGCACATGCGTTCGCCAGAGAGACAGTGAGAAGGAAGGTGAGAAATCACCACCCGAGCAGATGACCATGCTGCAATCCCTTCTCCTCTATTCTCCTCCTTGGATTATGGGCATGCACACATATGCACTTGGTGTGTTTCAAGCCTCCAGGTCTGAGACTCGAAACGCAGTCAGCCATTTGAGAGTCCAGTGCCTTAACCACTATACTACCTACAGGCTCCTCTTATTATTTTTTTAAAACAGAAATACACAAATATACTCAAGCTACCATCCATTGGAAAAACAGGCATTCTCAAATGTTTTGAGAACTTTTGGAAACAGGTTCAAATTTGACATTGTTATCCAGAGATGGGAGGCATTGTCATCGTGCTTTGATTAGAAGAGGTGATAAATAGTGTCTTGGTCCAGGCACAGCTCCTGGTAATCCAGCTAGGTCCATAGACAGAACTGGCAATCATTTCCTGGGTTTCTGACTATTAATTGTGGAGACCATCACATGGTAGTTGGCAGAGCAATAACACTGGTCCCTTGGTCAATGGAGTATAAGAGCTGTTATCGTAGGGAAATCAAAGTAGAAGCTGACGAAACTGCCAACACTCCTACCTTGCCAAAAGAATGAATAAGTCAAAACACTGTTCATCCTAGAAAGAATGACAGACCTTTCAACCCTTTCAACTTTAAAGGGTTGCCTTTAAAGATCTAAAAGATGCAAACAAATTATGGTCCCAATTATATATCCATTTAATTTATTATTCTGATCCCTATACAGTCTACAGATCCAGGGTGATACTGTAGGCTACTTCAAATTTGACCAACTAGTCCCCTTTTTACAACTGTGTTGCTATATGCAGTATTTTAGCTAGGACAGATTACCATCATTTCAGGTATACAGTGATCTGGCAAGTGCATTCTTTTTCATGTCCATGGGGAAAGGGAACCAGAAATAGTTCACATTCCCATGGGATGGATAAAGAATATATTGGTTATTTTGCACAAAGGTTATGTTAATTCTCTCAATTTCTGTCATTACATAACCCAAAGAGACCCTAATCCTATGCATAATCCACAAGAAACTAGGACCCTTGTGAACTGTTGGTAGAAATGTAAAACAGTTCAGCTCCTGTGAAAAACAATGCAGAGATTCCTCAAGTGAGTAAAAGTGGAGTTACAATATGATATAACCATCCCATTTCTGGATAGATCCAAAAGGATAGAAATCAGGGTCTTAAATAAATATGTGCCTACTCAAGTTCAATGCAGCATTATTTACTGTTATGGAGATATTAGCAACCTAAACATCCATGGATATATGTAATTTTTTAAATACTGTATACATTCAATTACATGTTGTTCAGAATTCAAAAAGAGGAAAATCATGTCATATGCTAAAGTATGGATTTCACTTGAGGACATTACATTAACTGAAATAAGCCGGTCACGAAATGACAAGTACTACTACATAGTTTTACTTACTTGAGGGATGTAGCAAAGTCAAGCTCTTAGAAACAGAAAGTAGAAGGGTGATAGCCAGTGACTGGGGGAATGATGAAGAGGGTATTGTTCAATGGGCATACTTTCATTTTGGAATATAATAAAGTTTCTGAACACGTATTGCAGACAAACATGCACTAAGTTAACACTACTGGAAATGTACATCCAAAATGGTTAAAATGGTAAATTTCATGTCATTCAACTTTAAGTACAAATAAAAATAAACAATCAAAGGATGGCAAAGGTGTGTAAACCAGAAAGATGGCAGCGCAAGAAGGAATCGGCTTGATTGCAGTGGTTTAAAGGTGGAGGAATAGACTAATGTACAGTGTATTAATGATAGGAGAATTCTTTTTGCGTGCTGTAATAATATATAGTGGTTGAATGCATTAAAAAAAGTAAAAAAAAAAAAAAAGATGGAAAAATGAGACCAGAAACCAAAGAATGCAGATGACTTCTAGAAACTTTAAGAAACAATGAAATAGATTCTCTAGAGCTTTGGAAAGGAAACTAGTCCTGCCCCCAACTTGATGTTAGCCCAGTAATATTTCTCATTATTCCATAAATAATGATTGTATAGTACAATCCACTTCTATGCTTTTGTACTTGTTGGTTCTATTGCTTGGAGGTAAGGACAGGAGTCTTTTTTTTTTTGCCCCTTCCCCACCTTTCTTTTTAATTGCTAGAGGGGTTATGTGCTCCACAGAAAAACAGAGATAGAGTCAAGGGGAAAGCAGCCCCCACCCTCAGAAGGGCACAGTACTGCTGCTATCCCTTCTTCATTTCTCCAACCTGTTGGGATTTGGGGCATGCACTAACATGCACCCAGTGTTTTTTATTAAGCCACCAGAGAAGGGATTTGAACCATAGTTGGCCATGTGGAATTCAGTTTCTTTAACCACTAGGCTGCAGGACCACTCCATGGACAGGTTTTTTTTTTTTTTTTTTTTTTTTTTTTTTTGAGAGGTTTCTGCTATAGGGTGCATGAGCTTGCCAGACAGACAGACAGAGAGAGACATATAGACAGAAAGCGAGAAATCACACCCCAGGGGGGGATGGCCACGCCGCAATCCCTTCTCCTCCATTCTCCTCTTGGGATCTTGGGCACGCACGCACATGTGCCTGGCGTGAGTTTTAAGCCACCGGGTCCGGGACGCGAACGGTGGTCGACTACGTGGGAGTCCAACAACATAGCCATTGTGCTAACTGCTGGTCCCCTGGACAGTTTTTTAATACAAATAATACCCATTGTTCAGACATAGTTCATGTCTATTTTCCTTAAACAAACAAACAAGCAAGCAAACAAACAAATAAGCCTTTCCTGGGAACTTTAACCCTTACCAAATATCCTCTTTTCAAAATAGGTATAATATTTGCAACCTCTATATTATATAATCTGACACATGCAATTAAAAAAATATTATATATATGCTGAACTTGTACCCTCTGGTAATTTCCAAGCTAAATCCATCAGTCTCAACCAGAAACAATGACATACATTCATTTACAAAGGGACTATTCACAAAAACATGGGGTATAGATGAGGCATAAGGGGTTGTGAAATAACCTGAGAATAGTGTCAGCATGTTAATGCCATCACTTGGAAAGAAAGTATAAGAGAGAACGAGTAAGTACCTGAACCCAGAAGAGATACAGAAACTCACAGTCAACTTCTTTACAAGGAGCAGTGGCCATTTGAGAGATACAGTCAATCCTAGGTGCCCTTGCAAGAAAATAAATAATTTGGTTTCACTCTTGGTGCTTTCAGTGATTAACTCAATCAGAATCATAGGGCAAGGGAGTCTGGTTGATGTAGGCCATGTCATTCAGCTTCCTGGGGCAAAAAACAGGGTGGAAAATATTGGAGAATGGATTTGTAGGGACAGAGTAAGGATTTTAGTATCATTTATAGCAGTCATAGATCCTGGCAGGACTATATGAATTCTGTGTAAATATGCACTTTATAAATACTTGTTCATTATATTTAGTTTAATTCAAGAAAAGCAAGTTATGTGATCGTGTGAGTTAAATAAACATTTATTAGCATTTACCATGTGCTAAACACTCTTCTTCAAGTCCTGTGGATCTGTGGATATAATGACAAACAAACCAAAAACCTGCTTCCTGGGATTCTGTGACACGTGAAATTTATCAAGTTTATCAGAACAAAATACTTCGTTATGTGAAGGGTCTTCAAAAAGTTCATGAAAATGCATATTATGAAAAAAATTATTCATGGATTTCAAATTTCTTATACCATAATAAATTCATACCTTAATTTTATTTTTCACAAGATTTTTGAGCTTCTTTCATATACCAAAGATTCATTTAAATAAATTTTAAAGCTCATAACCAAATTGTTTTTAAGTTATGATTTCTGGTTATGTATATTACATGTATGTCTTCAGAGAGTTCAGTATAGCTTTGTAGGGCATTCATGCAGCATATAGGACTTAAATCACTGATAAAAACATATCCATCATCTTTCCTATTGAACAGTACATTATGTTTGTGCACATTTGATAATAGTTTTACTAATTTGTTTTTTTTTAAATACATGTTGAATTGTCCATAATTTTTCACTCTGTTGTGGTATACCATCTTATACCCTATACTCTCATGTCCATTAAAATTTTTCTTACCTACCACCCCAAGCAGCTTCTGGAACATATCCATCACTACTCTCTAGTCTACACTTTCAAGTTTCCTTCAGTTTCTACCAAAAAGTGCATGTTAATCAAGTATATATACTATTTATTTAACAGTCTGACTTATTTTGCTTAGCGTTATCTTTGATGTTTGTCTACTTTATGACTAGATTTTGTTGTTCTTTACGGCTAAGTAGTATTCCTTTGTGTACATGTAGCATATTTCCCCCATTAATTTATCAGGTATTAAACTTTAGGTTGTGGACCAGCAGTTAGCATAATGGCTATGTCACTGGACTCCCACATAGTCGACCGCAGTTCGCGTCCCAGACCCGGTGGCTTAAACTCACGCCGGGCGCGTGTCTGCCCAAGATCCCGAGAGGAGAATGGAGGAGAAGGGATTGCAGCGTGGCAACCCCCCCTGGGGGGTGATTGCTCACTTTTTGTCTCTCTGTCTGTCTCTCTGGCGAGCGCACGCGCCCTATAGTGAAAAAAACTCTCAAAAAATAAAATAAACTTGGGACCAGCAGTTAGCGTAATGGCTATGTCGCTGGACTCCCACGTAGTCAACCGCGGTTCGAGTCCCGGACCCGGCGGCTTAAACTCACGCCGGGCGCGTGTGCGTGCGTGCCCAAGATCCCGAGAGGAGAATGGAGGAGAAGGGATTGCGGCGTGGCCATCCCCCCTGGGGGGTGATTTCCTGCTTTCTATCTCTCTGTCTCTCTCTGTCTGTCTGGCGAGCGCACGCGCCCTATAGCAAAAACCTCTCCAAAAAAAAAAAATAAATAAATAAATAAAATAAAATAAAATAAACTTTAGGTTGACTCCATGTCCTAGCTATAACACTGACCTAAGAATTCATAACAAAATGTCTCTCTGACTGAGCGATTCCTTGTCCTTTGGGTATATACCTAACAGTGGGATTGCTGGGTCATAGGAAGGTTCTGTTTCTAGGTTTTTGAGAACTCTCTGTACTGTTTTCCATAGTGACTTTTCTCATGTAAGTTCCCTCCAACAGTGCACAAAGGTCTTCTTTTCTCTGCAACCTCTCCAGCACTTGTTATTCTTTAGTTTTCTGCTGTTTTGATCATAGCCATTCTGACTGAGATCAGGTGATATCTCACTATGGTTTTAATTTGCATTTCCTTTATGACAAGAAATGTTAAATATTTTTATATGCTTTTTAACCAAGTGTATGTCTGTTTTTTTGAGAGTTGTCTGTTCAGGTTGATTGTCCATTTTCAAATTGATTATTACTTTGTTTGTTTTTCCATTTTTTCAAATCAAGTGAGCTCTGAGTTCCTTATATATTCTGGTTGTCAACTCATTATCTTAAGTAGTTTGCAAGTTTTTTTATCATTCTATGGACTGTCTCTTTATTTAATTTATTTATTTACTCATTTTCTTTCACTGTAGAAACTTTTTAACTTTATATAGTTCCACTTATTTGTTTTTGATATTATTGCCTTTGCTGTAGGAGTCTTATTAAAGAAATCTTGACTAGTCCAATATTTGAGTTTCTCTCCCTAGAGTTTTCCTTTAGTAGTTTTATAGTTTGGGGTTAATCTTTTGAGTTAATTTTTGTAAAGGATAAGAAATGGGGGTCTGGTTTCATTTTTCTACAGGTAAATTTTCATTTTTTTCTAGCTCCAATTGTTGAAAGGACAGTCTTTTCTCCACTGAGTGATTTTGAATCCTCTGTCAAAAATCAGCTCACTCTACATAGATGGTTTTATTTCTGGGTGCTCTATTCTGTTCCATTGGTCCATGTGTATATTTTGTGCCAGTACCATGCTGTTTGGGTTATTATGGCTTTGTAACATATTTAGAGGTCAGGTAGTAAAATTTAACCCTTTTGTACAGTGATGCTTTGGTGATACAGGGTCTTTTGTGATTTCAGACAAATTCAGTGATGTTTTTGTTTCCATAAAGAACATCACTGTAATTTTAATAAGAACTACACTGAATTTTTAGATGACTTTAGATTGTGTTGACAATTTAATTATGTTGACTCTTCCAATCCATGAACAAGAAATGATTTTCCCTATTTTGTATATTTTTCAATTCATAAATTAACATTCTGAAAATTTTCATACTATAAATTTTATATTTATTTGATTAGATTTATTTTAGATTAATTTTTGTGGCTATTATAAATTGAATTGATTTCTTCATTTCCACTTTGGTTTGCTTATTGTTAGAGTACAATAAATGGTGCACATTTTTGATTATTGATTTTGTATCCTGTAATTTTGCTGAATACATTTATCTCTAAGTCTTTTTTGGTGAGTTATTTTTTATATATATATAATCACTTCATCCACAAATAGAGACAATTTCACTTATTCTTTTCCAATTTGGATGCCTTTTATTTCAATCTCTTGTCTAATTGTGCTGGGTAAAACTTCTAGTGCCGTGTTGAATAGAGAGGACAAAGTGGACATTATTTTCTTATTCCAGTTTTGATAGGAAAAGTTTTCAAATTTTCTCTATTTAGTATTATATTAGCTGTGGATTTGTCATACACAACATTTATTGTGTTAAAAAATATGCCTTCTATACTTATTTGTTTGAGAGTCTTAACCATCAAGGGATGATGTACTTTATCAAGTGTTTTTACTGCATATAGTGATATAATCATATGATTTTTTCTTTACTTTTGTTAATGTGATGTATTATATTTGTTGTTTTATGTATGTTGCACTATCCTTGTATCCCTGAGATCAGTCCTACTTGGTCATCATTTACAATCTTTTTAATGTGTTGTTGGATTCAGTTTGATAGTGTTTTGTTGAGGATTATGGCATCTATTTTCATCAAGGATATTTGTCTGTAGTTTTCTTTTTTCCTTATGTCTTAGTCTACTTTTGATATCAAGGTAATAGTGGCTTCATAGAATGAATTTGGGAGGATTTCCTTGATTTATATTTTTTGGAGTAATTCGAGGAAAATTGGTGTAAATTCTTTGTTAAAGGACTTGTAGAATTCAGCAATAATGCTGTTTGAACCAGAGCTTTTCTTTATTGGGATATTATTACTTATTCATGTTTATTAATTGTTATTAAAGTATTCAGGTTTTTTAATATCAACCAGATTTGACCTAGATATACCATGCTGGACACAAATTTGTCCATCTCTTCTTTGTTCTCCAACTTGCTAGCACACTGTCACTTGTAGTAATCTTAAATGATGTTTTGCATTTGGGTGACCTTCATTGTAATGTCCCCTTTTTTATTTCTTATATTATTTATCTGGATCTCCTCTCTCTTATTCTTAATCAGTAAGTAGTTTGTCAATTCTCTTTATCCTCTCAAAGAACCAGTTTTTCATTTTGATTTTTCTTATTAATCTTTTTCACTTATTTTTGCTATGATCTCTATTACTTTTCTTCTAATACTTCTGGGATTAGCTCATTTTTGCTTTTCTAGTTCCTTGAGACACATTAGTAGATTGTCTACTTGCAATTTTTCTATTTTTTCTCATGATCCCAATACTAAAATCTTTCCTTTTAGTACTGTCTTCCTGTATACCAGAGGTTCTAGAATATATTATTTTAATTATCATTTTTTCAATTAATTTTTAAAAAAATTATTTAAGTAGTTTTACTGTTATTCTGGAACATGTTGTTTAGTGTACACATATTTGTGTATTTTTAAGAGTTCTTTTTGTTATTGATTTGAAGTTTTAATATTATTATGTTCAGAGAAGATGCCATATATGCTTTATATTCTTTTAAATTTAAGACAGAGGCTTGTTTTGTGTTCTCTTATGTTGTCAGTCTTAGACTATGTCCTATGTGCCATGAAAAAATATATGCATTCTGTTTGTTGGGCAAAGCATTCTATAAATGTCTGTCAAGTCCATTTGGTTTATGGTGTAATTTAACTCCAGTGTCTTTCTGATTATTTTTTGCTTGGATGGTCTATCCAGTGAAAAGACTGGAATGTTAAAATCCTCAACAATTAATGAGATAGATTCCATGTCTCCTTTAAACCCTAATGGTCTTTATTTTATGTATTTTGATACTTCAAAGTTGGGTGCATAAATATTTGGAATTGTTATACCTTCTTAGCTAGCTCATACCTTTATACGATACAATGACCTCCTTAGTCTCTTCTTACATACTTCATCTTTAAGACTATTGTGTTCAATATTAGGATTGCAGCACTTGCTCTTTTTTGTTGTTGTTTTCTATTTGCATAGAATGTTTTCCAGCTTTTCACTCTCAGTATGTGTGTGTCTTCACTGAGATGTTTCTTGCCAGTAGTACCGAAAAGGCTCCTGTTTTGGTTTTGGTTTTAATCTATTTAGCCAATCTATATCTTTTGTTTGGGGCACCTAATCCATTTACATTCAATGTCATTACTGATATGCACAAATTTGCACTTGCCATGTTGTTAGCTGGTTCCTGACTGTGTATTTTCTTATTTCTTTTTCTTGGAACTATGTGAGAAAAAGTATACTGAAAATGTTTTATAGCCTGAGTATGTATATGTTTTCTTGGATCCTTTGCATTTGACAAAGGGAAAGAAAACTCTGTGGTTGAATTTTGTATATCAAACAAAACTGCTTAAAATACTTATCTGGTCACTTTCCTGTTGAGGGTGAAAATGAAGCACAGTTCTCATGAAGAAGCACGTGGGGGACTAGCAAACGGCACAATGGTTATGTCACTGGACTCCCACATAGTTGACTGTGCTTCAAGTTCTGGATCTAGTGTCTTAAACATCACACTGGGTGTGTGTGCGTGCGTGCCCAAGATCCCAAGAGGAGAATGGACAAAAAGGGATCGCAATGTGGCCACCCCCTGGGGAGATGATTTCTTGCTTTCTGTGTCCCTTTCTGTCTCTCCTGTTAGCACACGTACCCTATAGCAACAACAACAAAGTCATGTGGAAATGTTTTCCAGGTGGAATTTATGAGAATATGAAGATTTCTGTGGTTTAAAAGAGTGTGGGGACAGATTGAGCTGGTATATCCTTTTCTCCCTCTTTTACCTCATTTTTAAATTGTTGTCTTAACTCATCTTGCCAAGAGTATTGATTAAAATCCTGGAAGTACAGAACCTATTTTGCAGTACAGAACTAAGTAATATAAAAAATACTGTAAAGCAGAAGATACAACAACTTTATTTTTTAGTGGCATATGCTTGAGCTGTTCTACTCAGGACTCTGTAACAAAGACATTTCCATGGCATAACAATGGCATGTTGTCAAGTCAAGCATGTTAATATACAGTTTCTCATTGCTTGCAGTCAAGCACAATCCTAACAGATACACTTCTAGTCATACTATGAAGGGATGCACTAACCCACACTTAGCCAGAACAATGCCAATACAGCATGGCTAATAAAAACATCAATGCTAAAAGTCTTTGTAAAGTTGCTAGAATCCGGAATTGTTCTAGATGATTATTACAGAAATTTAACACAAAAACAATACCTCACATGAGCAAAAGCATACCCAAAGCACTTTCTTTTATGGACTATTTAAATAATCATTAAATAAAGATTTCTCATCTGCATAATGCTTCTTTCCCCCTAGTCTTAATTTCAGCAAGTTTCATCATGTGGTGTCTTCCAGGTTAAGGTAGGAGAAACCCCATTTTGGTCCATAATGGTACATGACAAAATATCATGAAACAGAAGTGAAAAGAATTGAAAGAGGAATTTCTGACCTGAATTTGTTCCTTAGCTTCTATTTGACAGAATAATGAGAAATGACAGTGAACAATGATCAGCCAGAGAAAATGATCCAGTATTATTTGCTGCTATATGATATTATGTTATGAAATAATAATCTAGATTAAAAAGGTAAAAAATTAAATCTTCAAAAATACAATAGGAAGAATGTATGTAACTGACAAGAATAATCTCCAATGCTTAATTCTATGTAGGGCCAGCAATGTTAATGAGGAGTTCAATGGAGGGCAGACACTACAGTTCTGTTATCAAGATTAACTCCTTTCATAAAACACATTAACAATATTCAGCAAAAGAATTTATGCAGAAGTCTTAAAATAAAATATTAGTGTGATACAGTTTCATAATAATGTTTTGTGCACGAAGAGAAAGAATATTCAGTTAGGACAAATTAGCAAAAAAGAAATGGAAATTTATCTTTGAGAAGATTAGCTATGCCCACATTGGGTAAAAGCATCTCAAAATCCAAAATGCTTTAAACTAAGCTAAAATGTGCTTGAATGTGCAGTATGGCTTAGATATGCAGTGTCGGTTTAAAAAAATAACATTCAAATTAGTTATCAAATTTAGAAATTTAACAGATTTGGAAGAAGGAATATGTTTCAGCAGTTAGGAAGGGCATGAGATTCATGTATTAGTTGCAAGGCTAGAAAACGAACTGAACTGAACTCATTTTGTGACCTAAAGAAAATCTCTCAATCTCTACTTTCTTTGGTGCAAAACTGAGCCAAGAGAGACAACAGTTCTTTCCTCACCTGCCTCCCTCTGTAAGGAATGAGATCCCTTCAAAGACAGTACAGAGAGGGTTGAAGACGAAAGAGCACCAAAAGCAAATAATGCACATGCATGCAGAAGTCCTGGGATCAACTCTTTCCATTAATAATGACCGGTTGCAAGTATGATTATCATTGTTCTGTAGTCAAACATAAGCTATTTAATCACAAATATGCTTCCGTTTAACTGTTTGAAGATAAAATTGATTTTATATTGCCAATAAGTATGTCACTTTACTCTTACATGCATGTTTATATTTTTTCATGTCAAAAAGTGGATGTCACTTTGTATTAAATTATTTCTAGGCACTTTTATAGCACCAAGCATATGTTATAGTTGTATATCAAGTTGAATAAAATGGCATCTATGTATATCTAGAAATAAATTCTATTAGTACTTGGAAGTTAGGTAGTTTTTTCATGTCATGTAGAATAGGAAGGCTGATAAGAGTTTTGTGTGGTGCTGTTTTTAATTATCATTGGAATATAAAATCGTAAGGATGGCTGTCTTACTAAAAAGTTATGGTAGGCTCATAATTCCTTCCTTCCCTTCTTTCTTATTTTCTCCCTTCCTTCTTTGTGCTATTCCTTTTTTCCTTTCTTGCACCTTTCCTTTCCTTTTCTTCCTCTTTCCTTCTGTTTATTCACGCCTTTCTTTCTCCTCGCTGCTTTTCTTCTTTCTCTTGGTTCCTTTATCCCTTCTTTCCTTTCATGTTTTTCTCTTCCATCCCAATTTACTCCTATCTTTCCTCCTCCTCTCTTATCTATTCTGACTCCCTTCTAATCATCCACTCTGTTTCCTTTTCTCTTCCTTGTTTTCACCACACCGTTCATCCTTTCTTTTCTTATAACAATATTTATTAGACACTACTATGTGTCAGATGGCATGCCAATATTAGAAATTCTGAAATAAATAATATGTGATTTCCAAGGAGCTGAACATAAGCTTAAGAGGAGGAAAGGGAAATATAAAAAACTTCTTTATTGTAATATATAGAAGACTATAAAGAAAGAAGTATAGGTTGGAAAAATGAAGCTTGTGTACAATCCTCCATCTCAAGCTTGAGCAACAACTTGCAGGTAGCTATTGCTTCTAATAATAGAACCTCTCCCTACTGTGAGGGGATGCTATGCCATTGTGTTCGATGTTATCACAATTACTAAGAATTGCTGTCTCTGAAGTATTCAGTTTTGTTGTTTTCTTTTTCTTTTTTTTTTTTTTTCCAAGCATAGCATATTAAATTGCCATGAGAAAATTTATTCTGAAGAGACTTTGGATTTATCAAATACCAAAGAATACCTGCTTGATTTTCTCAAAGCCTACACTTTTCCAAGAAAGTCCTGTCTTTAGGACAGGCCCTTGTCCTGGTTCCTGAGAACTGCTCTGTGAGTCCTTGGAACATCCCTCCTGATAAGAATGTTTTGGTATGCCTGAGGTCTTGGGTCACACTGTGTTATTTTAACATCCAGAGTGCTGGGGCCTAAGTAGCTGAGTCACAAAGGTTCTGCATATCTCCATTACTGATCTCCAATAAAATTCTTGGACACTAAGTCTCAAGTGAAATTTCCTAATATAGTCAGGCATCATTTCTGGGAAAATTATGCCAATCTCCATGTGGGCCTACAGTGAGGTTACATCTGGAGACTTGTACCTGGTTCTCTCGAACATTGTTCTAATGCCTTGCTCCTTTGCTATGTTATATATGTATCTTTTCACTATAATAAAGTATAGCAATGAATATAACAACTCATGAGTCCTGAGAATCTTCCAAGTGATCAACAAACCTAAAGACTGTTTGGGATCCTCAAAAGATCAAAAAATACTTGTCCCTTTTAATGATCTAAAAACATATTTTAACTAACTATACTTTTAAAGTGGCCATTTTTTATTTCATATTAATTAAACATCAATAAAGTTGATTTTTAAATTTCTATATTTTGACATGGAAATGAGAAGTAACTATGAAAACATGCTACTATTATTGGTAAGAGGCCAATATAGTAAATGAGTTCTAAATTGTTTTTATACAGGCCCTAGTCTTTTCCCTTTATATATTAGCCAGAAATACTTATGTATTCTCGTAATGACAGGAATTTCATTCCCTTTTCTTCTTTATTCATGATAGAGTATGTGTGCATGCCAGAGAGAGAAAGAGTGTTACGGACAGAGAGACAGAAAGGATCACCCTCAAGAAGGTTTTGTCTTCCTCCAGTCTTCCAGCCTTTGGACCTTGGGCACCTGTGTTCATGTCAGGCATGTTTCATGTTGACTGTGTAGGGATTCTAGTCATGGTCACCCTGTGGTATTGGGTTTCTCGTGAATAGTGCATTACTGCTGCTCCTTGGGTCCCACTTATGATGAGAATTTTAATTACCAAATCAACGTTACATGCTCTTCCTCTTAGATTGAAAGTTTTCCCAAAAAGCTCTTTAATCTCTCTCACAAATAGGCTTCCATAAGACAGTCCCATCATTTTGCCAAAAGCATTCTAACATGCTGTAAAAGCAGTTATATACAAACAAGAATATTTCTTTCAAAATAAAAGACAAATTTAAGGGGCCAGCAGGTGGTGTAGTTGTTAAGATGCAGGACTCCAATAAGGTCCACCTTGGTGTGAGTCCTGGACCTGGTGGCTTGAAATTCATGCTAGGTGCATGTGTGTGCATGCCTAAAGTCCTGAAAGGAGAATGGAGGAAAAGGGATTGCAGTGTAGCCATCCCCTTTGTGTGGGGGGGTATGATTTCTCACTTTCTGCCCCTCTTTCTCTCTCTCTGTCTCTCCAGCGCACAAGACCTATAGTAAAAATCTCTCTCTCTCAGAAAAGACAAATTTAATAACCTCTATTAAACCAACTCAAACTATGTTTATTGAGTGTTTATTTAATGTTAACATTGTTCCAGAACTGCAGATACAAACTGTTGTGAAACATGATTCATACTTTCATGGACCTAAAAATAGTTCTTCTATAGGCTAGCTATGTAACTTTTAAACTTCAATAAACCTGTTACTGTTTACATTGGTTTTCTTTATAGCTTTTTTCTTTCTATTTCATTATTTCTACTTTTGTTTTTATTTTTTTCCTTATGAACATTTTTTGAGGATTTGTCTTGCTGTCTTCCATCCCCCTTTTCTTTCCTTTCTTCTTCCTTTTTTATCTCTTTCTGCCTTTCTTTCTTTATTTGAAGTTAGATGATCAATTTGATACCTTTCTTATGGAAAAAATTAATGCTATAAATTTTCTCATCCATATTTCCAACTCAAAAATTGAAATGTCACATATTTATTTTTCTTTTCTTTCTTTCTCTTTCTCGCTCTCTCTCTCTTTTTTTTTTTTTTTTTTTTTTTGAAAGGTTTTTGCTATAGAGCTCATGCGCTTGCTAGAAAGAGATAGACAGAAAGTGAAAGCAAGAAATCAACCTCCAGGGGGGATGGCCACGCTACAACTCCTTCTACTCCATTCTCCTCTTGGAATCTTGGGCATGCACGCACAGGCACCTGGTGTGAGTTTAAGCCTCCGGGTCCAGGACTCGAACCACAGTTGACTACATGGAAGTCCAGCAACATAGCCATTACACCATCTGCTGCTCCCCCATATTTCCTTTTACAATCAATTCAATTACCTCTAATTTTACTTGCTATTTCAACCAGTATTGAATAAACAGATACACACACACACACACACACACACACACACACATATATATTAATGGAGATACATTTTAAATATAATATATATATATATATATATATATATATATGTATATATATATATAATATGTGTGTATGTGTAAAGGTTGGGGAACTTATATATTGGGTCATCAGGAAAGTCATCACACATTTTTGCATAGAAACACAGATCTTGACTTTCCCAACAACCTAATAAAAATACATAAATAAAAATCTTTTGCAGGGGCAATGAATTGGCTGACATGGCTATGATGGATATAGTATGTAGATGTAGCAACTGCTACATAGTAGGGCAGGCACTCAAGGATGAGTAGGAACTTTGGGGCATGTGCTAAAGCTATAGTTCACAGACAGAATTTCTTCTTTCTCAGAGAAGTCTTAGTTCTGCTTTTATAGCCTTTCAACTCATTGCATCAAGTCTATTCTTGACATATAGGAACATCTTTCTTACTTAAAGTAAACTTATAGACTAAATTATTGTAGAATTTAATGTGAAGGTATCTATAAAATACATTCACAGCCAAATCTCAGTTTCTTTTTGATTAAATATTGTAACTCAGAATTACTTATCCAAGTTTATCCCTAAACTACCTGTCTCAGTCTCTGCTGCTATAAAAAAATCACTAACTGGATAAAAACAATAAATTTGTTGCTTGTGGTTATAGAAGCCAGTATATCCAAGATCAAGATGCTGACAGCATCAGTGTCTGGTGAGGGCCTGAGTTCCATTTTCAAGATAGCAACTTGCATGTTATATTCTCCCATAGCAGGAAGAATGGAAGAGCAACAGGGGCTAGCTAGTTTTTATTAGCCATGTTGTATAGTTCTAAACAAACTCTGTAGGCTTCTCCCCCGACCCCGCAAGTTTTTCTGCTATAGGAAGTATGTGCTCACCAGAGAGAAAGGAACATTGAGAAATGATCCCTGGGAAGGATGGCCATGCAAAATTCTTTCTCCTCCATTCTCCTTGGATGCATGCATTCTTGGCAAGTTTTTCAAGCTGCTGGTCAAACCACTGAGTCTGGGAACCAAACGGCGAAGTTGGCTGTGTGGTATCCAGTTGCCTTAACCACTACACCTGTGGTTGGTCCATGTAAGCTCACTTCTTAATACTATTACATTGGAGATTGGATTTAACCTAAATTTTGAAAGGGACACAAACATTCAAACCATACCACCGGACATTACATTGACTCAATATTTAGATGGAAGTATATTTTTAAATGCCTGAATACTTGGGGATTTTATATCTTTATTTTTGCTTTCTAATTTAATACCACTTAAAGAACATAGGTGTACAATTAAATACTTTTATATTTATGGAGTTTATCTTGGTAGTCATTTTTTTTACTTATTTATCCGTGAGAGCAAGACAGAGAGCAAAAGTGGGAGGAAAAGACAGAGAGAGACTTTTATTTATTCATTTATTTGGAGAGCTTTTTGCTATAGGGCACATGTGCTCACCAGAAAGACAGAGAGACAGAAAGCGAGAAATCACCCCCAGGGGGATGGCCACACTGCAGTCCCTTCTCCTCCATTCTTCTTTGGGATCTTGGGCATGCATGCACACATACCCGACATGAGTTTCAGCTACTGGGTCTGGGATTCAAACAGTGGTTGACTACATGGGAGTCCAGCAACATAGCCATTATGCCAACTGCTAGTCCCCAGAGAGAGAGTTTTTAAAGTGTATGTATTTTTCAGGTTTTTGCTATAGGGTGCATGTGCTCACTGGAGAGAGTAACAGAGAGAGAGAGAGAGAGAGAGAGAGAGAGAGAGAGAGAGAGAGAATGAGAAATCACCACCCAGGCAGCTGACCAGTCCACAATCCCTTACCCTCTATTCTCCTTTCTATTCTCCTCTCATGATTTTAGGTGTTCATGCACACACATCCAACATGTTTTTCAAGCTTCTGGGTCGAGGACTTGAACCCATAGTTAGTTACATGGGTTCCAGCACCTTAAGAACCATGGCACATGCTGGCCTCAGAGATAAATATTTTTAACAGGGTCTTGCTAGAGTTCATGATACTCTTGCTCCAGCCTCCCAGTCAGTTAAGACCGCAGGCATGCCCTACCATGCCTGGTTTGATTATATTAGTCTGGGAACAAAACTCCAGTCTCCAGCCTTCATATAGCACTTTCCCAATTGCATCACCAGACTTATGCCAGTGATTGTTTATCTCAACCATTATTCAATGAGCACTTAAAATAAATGCAGTTTTTCTTATTCTTTGGTGCAAGGTTCTATAAAACAGCAAACAGCTTTACTAGCTTGTTCAAGTTTTCTATATTCTTATTTATGTTTGGTCTACTTGTTCTATCTTGATTTAGAGAGAAGTGTTAAAATTTCCAACTGTAATGATAGGTTTTTCTATTTTTCCTTTCCCTACTATGAGTTGTTTTTGTTTAAAAATTTTAAATAACAATTTTATTGAGTTATAATTTATGTACAATAAAATTCATTCTTTTAAGTTATAAAATTCAGATTAATATATTTACAGATTTGAGAAACTATAAACACAATTTAACTTTAGAACCCTCCCATCACTCCAAAAATTAACCTAATATTCATTTTAGGTTACTCTCCTTTCCAATCTTCACTCCAGAAGTACTTGGCAACCACTAATCTACTTTGTGTGTCTAAGGACTTACCTATTCTGAACCTATCTCATAAGCGGAATCACATAATATGGGACTTCATGTGTCTAGTTTCTTGCTCTTAAATAATGGTTTCAATGTTCATTCATGTCATAGTAGGTATCAGTATTTTATTCTTTTTGTAGCTGAATAATATCTATTGTATGAGTAAATAAATGATTCATGTATGTTAAAATTAAAAGTGAATATACATTTGAAATTGTTATAGCCTCTTTTTTTATTAGAGAGATTTTTGCTATAGGAAGTATCTGGAGAGATAGAGACAGAGAAACAGAAAGCAAGAAATCACCTCCCAGGGAAGATGGCGATGCCACGGTCCTCACTCCTCATTCTCCTCTCAGGATTTTGGGCATGCATGCACATGCGCCTGGCATAAGTTTTAAACCCCCA
The DNA here is from genome assembly GCA_026018925.1 of Tupaia tana. Taxonomy (NCBI): domain Eukaryota; kingdom Metazoa; phylum Chordata; class Mammalia; order Scandentia; family Tupaiidae; genus Tupaia; species Tupaia tana. The sequence continues at coordinate 82,263,557 of JAKSZU010000001.1, forward strand.
GGGTCTGGGACTCGAACCATGGTCAACTATGTGAGAGACCAGCAACATAACCATTATGCCATCTGCTGGCCCCTCTTATAGCCTCTTGATGAATTAATGCCTTCTATTATTCCTAGTCACTATTCTTATACTAAAGTCGACTTGGCTTGATATTAATATAGTAACTCCAGTTTTTTGAAAATTGAGCTTTGATACTAAATCTTTTTTATTATTTAACCTTAAACCTATTTGCATCTTCAAATTTAATGTAGACAGCAAAGTGTGGGTTTTTCTTTTAGGCTGAAACTCTGACTTTTAAATGAAATACTTTGACTTATTACATGTAACATATTTTTTTATATGTTCAAGTTAAATCTATGGGTGTTTTTTTGTTTGTTGTCCCATCTATTCTTGGTTCCTTTCTCTGTTTCTTCTGTATTTGTTTGGACTTCTAATTTTATGATTTAGTTTATCCCCATTACTGCCCCATTACTTATTTTTGAAAAGCCTACTTTCTTCCATGAGAGACAGACACAGAAAGAAAGAAAATATACATCCAGCTCACTCATCCCAGACCATGATTACATGTACATGCACCTGCCATGCTCAAGGAGTCTTTGAGACATAAACAAGGGATCTTCCCATGATGGTCCTGCTGTGCCATCTAACCCATGTATTGATTGTTATAGTAGTTCCCCTAGGTTGATATGCAGCTTATCTTGTTATACTCTAAGTTCCAATAAAATAGTATTTCACATATATAATAAGAAACTTACGAGAGTATACTTTCATTTTCCCCTTTGTCAATTGTTTTGTTGTAATATTATTTACTTCTATATATTTATAATCTCACAATTCATTGTTATTGGTTTTATCTGAAATAGTTTCCTATTAAAATACTTTTTTTTTCTTTTTTTTGGAGAGGTTTTTGCTATAGGGCACATGCGCTCGCCAGAAAGACAGAGATAGAGAGATAGAAAGCGAGAAATCGTCCCCCAGGGGGGATGGCCACACTGCAATCCCTTCTCCCCCATTCTTCTCTCGGGATCTTGGGCATGCACGCACACACGCCCAGTGTGAATTTAAGCCACCGGGTCCGGGACTTGAACCGTGGTCGACTACATGGGAGTCCGGCGACATAGCCATTATGCCAACTGCTGGTCCCTTAAAATACTTTTTAAAATGTGCATGAATATATTCTATTTTTCTGACAACTTTACCATTTCTTGGGGTCTTTATTACATTACTTTATGTCAGTTTGGTTTTCTCTGTGGTATGATTTTCCTTCTTCTAGAAGAAATATGTATATATATACACACACACACACATATATACACACAAACACACATATATATACACACACACACACACATTTGCTGTAAGTGTGTGCATCTGCCAGAGAGAGAGATAGAAAAAGAGAAATTGAAAAATAACCACCTCACAGGGGATGCAGAATCTGTTCTCTTCCATTTCTCCCTTTTTCTGGATTTGGGACATTCATGCACATGAACTCAGCATGTTTTTCAAGTCCTGGGTCTGGAAATCAAATGTTGTAGTTTGCCATGTGGGATACAGTGACCTTAACTACCATATGATCAGCTAGCCCAAAATACTATTTTAACACTAATTATAAGTTTACTGGTAATACATTTTCTTGGCTCTGTCTAAAAACTCTTTATTTTACCTTAATTTATGAAATATAATTTTTACTGAGTAACACTCTGAAGATTGACAGCTGTTTGTTTTGTTTTGTCCTTGTTATTAAGCACTTTGTGGGTGCTGCTGCATTTATATTGTTATTAAAATAGATTCTAATGTCAGTTTTCCATTATATGGAATATATCTCATTTGTTTTTACTCACGTTTTTACTATTTTTTATGTCTATTACAACTCATCAATATTATTAATGAATATCTTGGTGTGTGTTTCTTTTTCTTCTGTTCAGGCTCTTTTAAACTTTGTGATTCTTTAAGTTTAAATTTTATATTACTGTTAGGAAATATTTGTTACTTTTGAAACACTGTCTCTGTCCTGACTCCCTTGGAACTCCAATAACATGTACTTTAGACCACTTATATTCTTGCACAGGTCACAAATGCTACTCTTTTATAAGTAGTTCTCTCTGTGTTTCCTTTTGAAGAGTTTCTGTTGCTCTGTCCTTGATTTCACTGTTTTCTTGAGAGGAGAAGAGAGTGCCTAATTACTCATAATCTTCCATCTTACTCAATGTATTTTTTATATTATATTTGTTATATCTACATGTTTGATTGAATATTTTTATATCTTCCATTTCTTTCTTCACCACATTGATGTTTACCTCTTTTTTTTGCATAAATGCTGTGTTTTCATAATAACTTTCTAATGACCTTGTCTTGCTAGTTCAAAAACATCTGTGTCTTTTCTAATCTGTTTCTATTCATTGATTTTTCATCTGGTTATAGATTATGCTTTCTCCTCTTCTGCATGCCTTACAGTGTTTGACTGGATGCTGAATATTGTTAATTATGTCTTCTAGTGCTTGATTTTTTAATATTTTTAAAAATACTGTTGGCCTTTCTTATGGAACATGATTATCATATTGATATAGTCCTTTCAAGACTGACTTCTGAACGTGGGGAAAAAGCCTTTATGTAAGGTCTAATTTCACTTCTTTGTTAATGCAATAAGTGCAGTAAGTTCATGAAGACCAATCAGTGTTCTTTTTTTTTTTTCTTTAACAGGTTTTTGCCTTAGGGCACATGCACTTGTGAGAGAAAGACAGACAGTGAGAGGGAAAATGAGAAATTATTCCCCCAGGGGGGATTATCACACTGCAATCCCTTCTCCATTCTCCTCCCAGGATTTTAAACATCTACTCACACACACCCTGTGTTTCAAACCACTGAATTCAGGACTCGAACTGTGGTCAGTCATGTGGAAGTCCAATGACGTAATCCACTATGCCATCTATTGGTCCCTATGACCAGTATTCTATCAGTAGTTTTGTTCTGTGAAATCTTTGCCTTAGTTTGTGTCTCGGCTTTGGGTGGTTTCCTCACATACTTGTGCAAATTAATATTCAGACAGATTTGAGTTGCCCTGAAGAAGATATCTGTACCTTTCTTTTATGTGCAGCTCCCTCTTCACCAGGAATTTGTCTCCTCATTTCAGTCCATTGACTTTTGTTTTGTTCCCCTCCCTGTGTAGAGTGGTCTGGAAATTCTCTTTAGCCAATAATCTGGAGCAATCATAGGGCACATCTTGTTTTTGTACTTTTGCACTTGTTTTTACCTTTTTTTGCACTTTTAAAAGTTTATTAGGACCAGCAGATGGTGAAATGGTTACCCCGTTGGACTCCCACATGGCTGCTTGCAGTTCCAGTCCTGGACCCTGTGGCTTGAAACTCATGTCAGGCACGTGTGTGTGCATGCCCAAAATCCCAAGAGGAAAATAGCAGAGAAGGAATTGTCGCATGGCTATATCCCTTGTGGGGTGACTTCTCACTTTCTGTCTCTCCAGATAATGCACATGCTCTATAGCAAAAATCTCTTAAAATAAAAAAGCTTATTTCTTCCATGAGAGAGGGAAAGACTGATATAAAGAAAGCAAGAGAGACACAGGCATACTCAGTAAGGTCTTCATGCTGCAATTCACATACAGCTTCAGCCAGGCAGGATCACTGGCACACGTGTGCATGCTGATATGTACAGGGAGACCGAAGGACACAAACTTGGGAACTTCTACATGACCACAGCATCACTGGGCTTTGTGTTGCCACTGTAGCTCCATGGCTGTTCTCTCTGGCATTTCTTTTTATACAATATCCAGATGCCATTGTTTTGTATATTTTGTTGAAAGTGATAAGTTAGAATCTGGTGCCATTACTTAATTATGATGTGGAAGTCCAAATTATTTAACTTTGGTAAAAAAAACTGATCCTGGTGTATGGACTTGAATACTAAATATATACTTTTTATAGGAGAATAAAATGCATCTATATATATAGAAACAATTTAACCACTACATTTTTCAAATTTAAAAAGTACATTGCTTCCAAAAAAGAAACAATTTAATTTAGTGTAAAAAAGGGGAAAATGGTGTTTAATTCTACAAGGTTCAAAGATCAATCAAGTTAGACATAGTGAATACATCAAATTAGTTCATTTGTATAATTATAAAATTGAATATGCTAACTAAACAACTTTAAGGTCTACTGATATAAAAGAAGATTAATAAATGGTCTTATTCTTCAAAAAAAAGCTTTGTGTAGCAATTTGCTAATTTTATAAAACCAAAGTGCTAAAACATTGAGTAAATAGATGATCTTCTATATCAACTTTCCAATGCATTCTACCAAATCTTCAGCTATTCTCTATATAATTTTTTATTTCAACAAATTTAAATTTCTAGGTGCATTTTTTCATACATTAGAATTGGAAAAGTGCTTACACATCAATATCTATTGTGGCACCATTCACAATTTCTAAGACAAGGAACCGACCCAAATGCCCCCGAAACCGATGAATGGATTGAAAAACTGTGGCACTATACTCTATGGAATACTATTTAGCCATTAAAAAAACCAACAAAACCCTGGCCTTTGATAGAAAGTGAAAGAATATGGAAGATTTACTGATGAGCAAGGCAAGCCTGGATATGAAGGAGAGACAATGCATGTCCCCACTTAATATATACCGAGTGTCCACACTCTATGACTGAAACTGATTGACTAAAAGATATACAAACACAATAAATGGGTGTAAATACCAGATATAGTGTGTGTGAAAGAGTAGGGCCTGAGGAAGGACGTTTAGAAGAAAAATAGGGAGGCAAAGCATTAACGAGACAAAGAAATGTGGTATTATCTGTTGAAGATATTTTATAGTTTAACCAACTGGACTAGGGAGAAATATTCACATAGTGAAATATTCACTTCGTAAGCTAAACAAGGTAATTGAATGTATAAAAAAGGAAATAAAAAAATGCATATTTGATGATTGCAGTAAGCTATACAGCCCCAGCTAGGTGCTACTTTATAGTATGTTTATTCTATTCACTGAGGTTTATGCTTAAAGTCAGACTTGTGTTCATGGGTATGTATATATCAGCTGCGCTTGCTATTGGAAATATTTAGATTAATTAAGTTCATTAGCAAATCAATAAAATGGGGGGGGGGAAAGGCATAGAAAGCAACCATGGATACCAGAGATAGCGTGGGAGGAGGGTTGGGCACGGCAGAGGGTGAAAGATAGGGACTCAAGGGTCGCAATAAAAAGCAAAATATACAGGAAACAAAAAATGTAAAATTATTTGTTGATGATAACATGCATGTTGATGTGCTTGATTGAGCCAATATACAGTGTATTCTGGATGGGGAATCTCATTTTGTATGCTGTAATGATGTATAGTGAATGAATGTAAATAAATAAATTTAAATGAATAAAAAGAAAGAAAAAAAAGAACAAGCTACCACACACACAAAGAATAGTTAAGTTAGGTCACTAGCTGTCTCATATGTTATTTATTTATTTATTTATTTATTTATTTTTAGTAGAGGTTTTTGTTTTCTAGTTCATGCACTTGCTGGAGAGTGAGAGAGATAGTGACAGAGAATGTGAGAAATCACCCCCCGACTCCCTCCAGAGTGGATGGTCATGCTGGAATCCCTTCCCTCCCTCCATTCTCCTTTCAGTATCTCTGGCATGCACTCACATGCACCAGGGTTAAGTTTCAAGTCAGCAGGTATAGGACTTGAATTACAGTCCACCATGAGGGCATCTAGTGATGTAATTGCTATGCCATCTGCTGGTCGCTCATATGTCAATTCTTTTTTTTTTGGAGAGGTTTTTGCTATAGGGTGCTTGCACTTGCCAGACAAACAGAGACAGAGAGAGAGAAAGCAAGAAATCACCCCCCGGGGGGGATGGCCACGCCACAATCCCTTCTCCTCCGTTCTCCTCTCGGGATCTTGGGCACGCATGCACACGCACCCGGCGTGAATTTTTTTAAGTCACCGGGTCCGGGACGCGAACCACGGTCGACTATGTGGGAGTCCAGCAACATAGCCATTACGCTAACTGCTGGTCCCTTTTTTTAATTATATTTTTGGAGAGGTTTTTGCTATAGGGCACGTGTACTCGCCAGACAGACAGAGAGAGACAGAGAGATAGAAAGTGAGAAATCACCCGCAGGGGGGATGGCCACGCCGCAATCCCTTCTCCTCCATTCTCCTCTCAGGATCTTGGGCACACACACACACGCACCCAGTGTGAGTTTAAGCCACCGGGTCCAGACTTGAACCACGGTCGACTATGGAGGAGTCCAGCGACATAGCCATTATGCTAACTGCTGGTCCCTCATATGTCAATTCTTGATGACTGTATTAAGAAAACACATTCACCAGCCAGCAAGTGGTCTGGTGGTTAAGGTACTGGATTACCACATGGACGTCTGCAGTTGGAGTCCTGGACTTGGTGACTTGCTTTCTCACTTTCTCTCTCCTGCTGGTCAAATTAAATGATAATAATAAATAAAATTAAATAAAATAATACTAAAAAATTTTAAAAGAAAACACACACAAATAGTTTGTTTTCTATAGGAATGGTGACATATTTTAGGAATGGGACTGCTATCATTTTATTATTCAGAACAAATATTTTATCTTACATTAATAGTTGTATATTATCAATGAGATGAGCTATTTGGATAAAATTAACATGTATTATATGATGTCAAAAAGTATATGAGATGAAGTGTATTATAACCATTTGGATTCAAACTAACATACAAAGTATGTTATTAGAAAAGTACTTGAATTTTTGGAAGGAATACTCTATTTTATAACTAGATATGCTTGTGCGAATATATTAAGAAAAGTCACTGGTATTTGTGGAGTGTGATTCACCTGCACCATTCTAATGGGTGTAGCCTTACTTCTCATGCCCTCACCTCACACACACACACACACACACACACACACACACACACACCACTAGCATAACTTTAGTCTAAATTAGTTAAATATGATATGTTTACTGTTAATGCTATTAACCTGCTGATCCTCAAAATATAGAGCATTTATATTGTAGGAGGGCAGGGAGTCAAGTATTTACTATGTGCCAGATTTTATATTAAACAACGTATATCAAATTTTACTTATCCTTTATATAAAATTGAAGGTTGTAGATTGATTTATTTTAAAAAATGAAGCTATGAACAATAGGCTTAACTATTTTCATCAATTTCTGCTACAAATGGCAATTTTGGGTTAAAGCTCATAACTTTTCCTGCTCTTCCCATGATTTCATTCTACACAGAAATAATGGGGTTTTAATAGATGACCTAAAATTTCAGACTCTTAGAGGAATCTAGAGCTACATATGTAAATACAGGGGGAAATCTGCCTTACTGTAACTGTAAAGTCAGATATTTCTTAAGTTAAATGTGACTGAGTTAGTAAACTACACTCCCCTTTAGAAGGTATGAAAATATTCATAAAAATGCCGTATTTTGATCACCAGATTACTAAACTAGTTTTGCTAAATGAGAAAACTGTACAGTATTTTCATTGAATTGTAGTCTACATTATTTCAAAATTGTGAAACATATTACATCACTTATTTTATCTTTTAAAAAGTTTCTATTCTGTGGGAACCATCCGTTAGCGTAATGGCTATGTCGCTGGACTCTCACGTAGTCGACCGTGGTTCACGTCCAGGACCCGGTGGCTTAAAACTCACGCCGGGCGCTTGTGCGCGCGTGCCCAAGATCCCGAGAGGAGAATGGAGGAGAAGGAATTGTGGCGTGACCATCCCTCCTGGGGGGTGATTTCTCGCTTTCTGTCTCTATGTTTCTTTCTGTCTGTCTGGCAAGCACACGCGCCCTATAGCAAAAACCTCTCCAAAAAAAAAAAAAAAAAGTTTCTATTCTGTCGATATTAAAAAAAGTCCCTTAAATAACCCCTAATGGTTGCTACCATTTCTTTAAAGACTCAAGCAACAATATATTATGCTTGAATAATTTTTAGCATAGATTTTTAAAGCAGAAATTTATTAACTCTTTGAGCTGTTATTCAGAATTTTGTGTAGATTAAATTAATGGTGAGCTTATTATGTAGTAGGCATTGTTTAACAAGTTTTATATAAATAAATCCTAAGTAATGAATTTTGAAGTAACATGGGTATTTTAAGAAGATTTTTGAATTTATCCTGTATCTTCATCAACAAGTAGATTGTTTTGAGTGTTAAGCAAGCTATTCACTTGGTACCATTTCAATAGTTGAACTTATGCACATCATTTAATGTTTGGAATTCCAAAAATGTTCAAAAATACTAAAAATTTATGAAAACTGATCTTAACACAAAATATGAAGTTAGCTCTTGTAGAAGGTAGGGATGATGGGAAGTATAATTTTCCAGCCAGCAAGCAGCCATGATTACCATCCTCTGGTTTGATTCTATTATTGGCTGAATATAGATTAATGTACTTGTCTCCACGGTACTAATGTATAATTCATGAACACGATTACTGGGGTAATTTAGAAACAGGATGCCTTTAATCTTCTGCTCAGATCAATCAATTACAATACATAGATTATAAAATGTTCTATGATCTTACACTGAAGCCTTAATAGAACTAATCTTACAGCTAAATGAGGTTGGAAAAAATGTGAAGCCCACAGAGCTTACTAATATAGACAATAGAGCTTTAACCATCACATACTAAATTAGCCAATCTGAACAGAGTACACTCTGACAGTTGTAGAAAAGAGAGACCACTTCAGGGAGCAGGAATCCACTTTTCCTCTTGAGGAAGGAATGTAGACTTCAAGTGCTTCCAGACTCAATATCCTCTGAAAATTAGTATCAGACTTATACATAGAGATACTACACACAGTTACTTTCTGCATGTCAATACATCTTGTTATATGACAGATAACATTATTTGGAAATGCCTGTTACTTTAAAGCTTTATTTATTCACTGAGTTTAAATTTTTTTGATGTATTAACCGTGTGATCTTGCCATAGCTTGTTGTTGTATGGCTAGCTATGAGAACCTTAACTACAATGAAACTCTACTCATAAAATCTTTGCACATAAAATCTTAATTAGAGTCCACAGAATATGCAGTTTGTTCAGTTGCTTCTGGAAAAGAAATTCTGGATGTATTTTGGGAGACAGGTGAGCTTCAGTTTAGTTAAGAAGCTAAACAGAAAAAGAAAGTGTTTTATAAATGGGGTGCAGATGGTGCTCTGTTTCTAGGTGTCTGGTTAAGAATAGTGGTGTAAGTGGACATATCAGAGCCACTTGGCTTGAGCTGGTAGTTCTATTTCCGTGTAACTGGTTGTAGGCAGAGAGCAATTGGTAGTGGCAGGTTCAAAGTCAGCACCATGGATAGCTCAGCACGTTCAGCACCTGGGAGAGAAACTGTAGCCTGGCAAACCCAACGGTAGCTAGAGAACAGAATGACACAATGATCTGAGGCGAAAATAAAGCCTTGCATCGGAGCGGCATGTCTCTTTATATTCCGAGGGAAGCAACCATAGTGATTCAGGAAATTTAAAGCTACCATAACTGCCTAGGACTTGTTAAAGATTGCTTCTTAAAGTAAAAATAATTCACTGGAAAACTCAGGATTCCTAAGGAATGCCTTCTCTTTAATTCATTTTTAATTACTCCTTTAAAAAAAAAGTTTTTCCTTCGAAAGAATAAAAATTCCCTTTTTTTCCCAGAGGTTTTTACTATAGGGCATGTGCACTCGCCAGAAAGACAGAGAGAGACAAGAGACAGAAAGTGAGAAATCACCCCCCAAGGGGGATGGTCCCGCCACAATCCCTTCTCCTCCATTCTCCTCTTGGGATCTTGGGCACGCACACACACGCTCCCGGTGTGAGTTTAAGCCACCGGGCTCAGGACTCGAACCGTAGTCGACTACATGGGAGTCCAGCGACATGGCCATTACGCCATCTGCTGGTCGCAATTCCTTGGGTTTTTAAAATTTTAGTTTAAATATTTTGTGTTTGTTTTCTGAACCACAAGATGAAAGTCGTTATATTTATTTCTTTGTTATTTATTGCAGTCCACATGATTTCTTTTCTTTTTTTTTTTTTGTTTTGGTTTTTGGAGAGGTTTTTACTATAGGGCGTGTGTGCTCGCCAGACAGACAGAGAGAGACATAGAGACGAGAAAGCGAGAAATCACCCCCCAGAGGGGATGGTCACGCCACAATCCCTTCTCCTCCATTCTCCTCTCGGGATCTTGGGCACGCACTCACACGCGCCCGGCCTGAGTTTTAAGCCACCGGGTCCGGGATGCAAACCGCGGTCAACTATGTGGGAGTCCAGCGACATAGCCATTACACTAACTGCTGGTTCCCTGATTTATTTTCTTAAAGTAGTCCTGCCACTTTTCTTAAAGTAGCCCTTCTCTTCCAAGATCACTATTTCACTACAATTTTGAGGCTGTAACTGAGGAAATGTGAACCTGACTACTCAAGGCATAAGCAAGCCAAGGTAATGGCTGCAAGAACTCCTAAAACTCCATTATACAGTTTCGTATTTTGATTGGGGTCTCAAGACCTTTATCCCAAGCTGGAAACAAGAGACTTGTCCATGTTCTACTTTGGTAGGTTATAAAGTGGTGGCAAATTACATTTAGAGAAAGGGGCGTGGAGAAAGGTTATTGGGTTAAAGGAAACGATAACACAAATTAAGGGGAAAGAAGCAAGAATAGCTATAAAATAACTTTGAAGACATGCTTTTCTGGCATGGCTTGTCACACTTGATTTCCTAAATCTACAGGAGACTATTTGGACAGAAGTTCATGTGTACGGAATTCCCTCTTTAGAAGGCTCTGAGAAAGCAAGAACGAAGTTTTGATTTTGCTCCTTGAACATTTCCTTATTCTCCTCGAGATGATACCTTATAGATTGAGTAGGAGATGCGGGGAATGTACGCAGGAGATGAGTCGCATGTGAGGTCACACCAAGGCTGGTAACTCTTAGCCCCACCCATCTTTGTTCCTTCCTACGGGCGCCCAGCCTTCCTCATTTCAAACTCTTTCCGCGTTTTAGACCACCGCCTAGTCTCTGGCCTTCTCATCTTTCGCGCAGCTCCAGCACCTGGAGACTCAGTTGCCCCTCAAACTCGCAACTCCCCCGGAGCTCAAGCAGTAACACTGGGCATGCTCAGCAGCGCGGACTGCCTTCAGTCTTAACGAGGCGCGGCTGAGCGCTGGGCACCGACCGTGGTGCCAACTCAGCCCGGGCTTCAGCGCCCACCCGCACCAAGCCCAGGAATCCGCTTTGCACCCCGAGGCTGAACCTGCACCTCTAAGTAGCTCATTCTCGATCTTCAACCTTCTGAGCGCCTGCAGAGCTTAGAGATATTTCTCACTGAGGGACTGTTTCCCCACCTGCCTTTTCTGTTCAGGTTAGGGCGCTTTAGCTACTGCAGTGTGAGGGGCTCAGGGATGGAGCCCTGGCTGGTGGCGGTGGAGATCACCTTCCCAGCGTAGCTGTTTGTAACTGAGTTTTGGAGATTTCTTGGCTGGCTTCCGCTAAAGCACGCTTGAGTAATTCGAGCTGTGGCGGCGCCCAAGCTCTCGGGATAAAGGGAGCGTGTGTGTGTGTGTGTGTGTGTGTGTGTGTGTGTAGGGGGAGAGGGCGGGGATAGAAACGTCAACTCCCACCCCCTACCCTCCACCCCCCAGCCTCTTTTCTTTCTCCCCTTTCTGCAAAAGCCTCACAAGTCTTCCATCCCCCCTCAACCGTCCTCAGGGCTCTGGGCATCAGCCAGGTTAAGCCCATTTGCACTGGGAAATTGGCGCTGTTTGGGAGAAGAGAAACAGATCGATTGCCCTTGTGACTCCCCGCCCCCTTCCACCCCACCCCCACCGCGCCCTCCCTCCTTCCCTCCCCCGCCACCTCCCCTCACCCCGCCTCCTTCCCTCTCCCCACCCCCAAACCCTCTCACCCGCGGCAGTCCGGTGCGAGGCCCCCTCCGGAAGGTGAGGGGAATGGATTGGACTCCAGTGGGGAAAGCGGGTGTCTAGAAGTGGTGCTAATGGGAAGAGATCGCTGGTTTCCAAAGAGGATGCTCTGCCACAAAGAGCGGCTCGCGCGCTGGCCTGGGCTCTAGCCGAGGAGAGATCCCGGGAGAACTCCGGAGCTCGGGGGGAGCGCTCCTCGGAAGACCGGGGTCAACATGCCTGTGCGCAGGGGGCATGTGGCACCACAAAACACATTTCTGGGGACCATCATACGGAAATTTGAAGGGCAAAGTAAGTTCATTTGTTCTCTTCCCTCTCCCTCGCTTTCCGCTTTGACAGTGCGCTTGGCGTCCGCCGCTTGCGAGCTGGGGAGACCGACAACTCCAGGCTCTGTCAAGTTAAGAGGCTGTGAAACCGAGCCAGGAGGTTCGAATGGCAGGGAGAGTGTTCTCGCTCCGATATTAATTTTGATTTACATTTTAGATTATGGTCTCCATTGTAGGAGGCAATTTGATCCTGCTCTCCCACTGCTCTATTATCTGCCTTGCTACTTAATGTCCTACTATTCTACTACCTTAAAGGGAACGTGCCAGTATAACATGGGTTTATATTTTGAGGCTGTTTTACTGTAGACTTTGCAAAAGTCGGGAGAAAAGCAGAACATATTATTGGAACACGAGAATGTAAATGATAATAGTCATTAAATGGCTATGTAAAATGTATTTACCTTGGTTAAATTGCAGGGCTGTGCTATGACAGGGATGCTTGCTTGCTGTTAGTTTATGGAAGCTAAACTTTGTATTAAATCAATGTAAATATATCCCAAACAGGATAATTTAGGAAAACAGTATCTCATCTGTACTGGCTCTCAATGCCAGCCACTCATTATCCAAAAGAATATTTCTGTCCCTTTATTATCCCCTTAAATTTACCGTCTGGAAATTTAAAAACTCAAGTGTAATAAGTACATTCCACAAAGACTGAATAGAGAAATTTAATTTTCCTATATGGACTAACTATAGGGAATGAATTATTGTTATATAGATATATTAATTTAAAATCTTATGCCTGTTCATTTATATTCTTTTTCTTAAAACTACATTAACCTACCATTTATATTATATTTTGTAGTTAATTTAGTATTGAGTTTAGTGTCGTGAGGTTCTAGTGACTTGTGTACGAAATAAACTTACATGTCTGGCTTCACATTCTATCTGAAAACAATAATTGTGATCGGCAATCTAAATCTATTGTATTAAAATTTTGTATTAAAATTTCTACTACTATAAAAAATTTTACAGTTCTCCTAAAGTAAAAATGAGAAAATGTGTTAACAAGATACTGTGTTTGTGAATATTTTCATCTTTGCAAAATATACATAGTGAAAAGGTAAACTTTTGCATTATTGAACTGCTAATAAATATGAAGTCATATCACTGCTAAAACTAGTTGTATCTTTTTAAAACATGATGTGTATAATATGCCTTGGAGGGATAAGGAAAAGTCAAATCCAAGAATAACCACTACTTTGAGAAAGTTGCATTGTAAGGGCCAAGATTGAAGTGAGAAATCTGACAGCTATAGGATGTTTCACTGTTTGGGTTTTAAAAATATTTACCTTGCACTTAAATGGCATTCTGAATATATCAATGGATCAGCTGCTTGTCTGAATGCACTGTAGCACCCTTGGGAGGTACAGGGCTTGAGAACTAGAATATTTGGGAAATTTTGTTCTCACAATTTGAAGAGGGGCTCCTTAATACTTTTTGTTAAAATTACTAAGAACTGTTCATCTCAAAGGTAAAGTTTCTCTCTCTCTCTCTCTCTCTCTCTCTCTCTCTCTCTCTTTCTTTCTTGGAAGGGCCTGTGCAATTAGCAACTTGGGGAAGCACCTGCATTTCAGACTTATTATGCAACAAATTGCTTCACTGTTTACAAGAATCTTGTAGGCACTTTTAAAAGGATACCTTACTCTCTTCTTATTACAGATAAAAAATTTATTATTGCAAATGCCAGAGTGCAGAACTGTGCCATCATCTACTGCAATGATGGGTTCTGTGAGATGACTGGTTTCTCCAGGCCAGATGTCATGCAGAAGCCGTGCACCTGCGACTTTCTCCATGGGCCTGAGACCAAGAGGCATGATATTGCCCAAATTGCCCAGGCTTTGCTGGGGTCAGAGGAGCGGAAAGTGGAAGTCACCTACTATCACAAAAATGGTAAAGTCCATCTCTTTAGGATTTCTTGTATTTGATTTCACTGAAAAGTTTTGATTACTGAGAGTACATATGCAGAAAAGCTCCAAATACTTAATAGTAGATATATACTTTGCTTATAATATTTTAGGATCCAAGAAGTCACTAGTGTACTAGTAGAAACATTTTTTTTTTAATAAAAATACTCTGTTTGAACTGTACAGAAGAGTAGTAAAACAGTGTCATTGAAGACAAAATACCACAACTCCGTCTTATACGTCCCCCTTTCAAATGAATAATAGAACAACCAATAAGTAACTATTTGTGCTGATAGGTATTTGGTAGGGGGAGATGTACATGGTTTTATTCTCTTGAGCTTGAAAATACTTCACAACATTTTTAAAACAGTACATGAAACATGAATTATTATAGTTATATGTGTTTCTCGGCCCTTTAGCTTTATTTAATAGATGAAAACCTCTTACTTCTTCTCTTTTTATAAAAGGTTAGGAATGATATGTAGGACCTATAATTGGCCCAGTAAACCTATGTATACTCAAATAGTAAAATAGGTTCATGTATTCAAAATATATCCTGAAGTAAGAAATGTAAAAAAAAAAGAACTATAATACTGTAGAACTATAAGTATTCATTTTTATAGTTGAAGAAAAACTGGTGTCTTAAACTTAAGGTCATACCTTAACTTCAAGGACACACCTCCTTCTTTCAAGCTTGCTATGGGAGCACAAATATGTTGGACTTATGATACAAGGAAACTTTGAAAAGTTTGTGGAAGGTGGGATTAAAGTATGAGTTTATTTTTGGTGGAAAATATTTTTAAACCATGCATACTTTATCATAATATGCATTTTCCATAAACTTTTTGAAGACCCTTTTTAGTTCTCTAAAACACACACACACACACACACACACACACACAAAATACATTTTTAGGACACAAATACATTAACTAAACAATATATATGTATCTAAACTTATATGTATGTATATTTAGATATGTAACTTTTTAAGGTATAGACATTCTGAAAATGTGCAAAATTGATATTTGATCATTTAGGGCTTAAAGGTAAAATAGCTTTAAAAACAAGTACACACTTATTAATTTTCTTGATATTGCATGCCATTTCTTTTTAGTCCATTGACAGAATTAAGTGAAGCAGAGGAGTATCTGTTCAGATTTTTATAGAACTATTAAGTTTTTGGTAGATGTGTGATATACTATAGCCTATATCATGTAATGACTCATCATTTGATAAACTAAAGGAGGGGAAAAAGCAGCAGGGAAAAGGTTTAGCTCTTCCTTTTATTGCCTTCACATTAAATGTTTTCATGGAAGAAAATGTACAATTCCTATTTATTGGATTTTTTGTGTTCATTTTTCTAAATGAACTTGAATGGGTAAAGTATGTTCAACAAAACATTGGGAAAACAGGTTTGTATAACTTTGTATTAATCTGTAGTGGAAGCAGTTATATAATTATCAAACAGCATAGATACTGTTTTTAAAGTTCTTCCCATTTCCCTTCCACTTTTTAATCATTAATGTGGCATACCAGAAATAGCCTAATTGCTCAGTTGTCTTGAAAACATTTATTGGACTGTGGATTTCACTACCAAATGGAAGTCATCTCTTTTGTATATGTGATTCCAGCAATCTGGACTTTGGAATAATTTGGATGTTTGACTTTTTTTTCATCTGAATATTTATCATGATGTTGAAACAATCTATATTGTGCCACTTCAGGGCATTTGATTCAACTTGGATCATTATGTTTTCTAGGCCATTTCAGATTTTTTTTTTAATTTACAGAATTTAGGCATAAAATTAATTTGGACTGCATAAATCAGTTCGATACTAAATATATTATTAAGAGTGTTTTAAAATAGAAATTGTTACCTAGTGGAATGAGATATTTGGAAACCTACTTGTACAATATAAGTGTGTAAAATAATCTCAAAACACTTTTAAAAGGCAATTTAATACAGAACCATGAATATAATTATAAAAATGTCTGTAGTGAAGATGTCAGTATATTGACTAATGCAAATCTTTTTGAGTGATTTGTTTGGTTATGATTTAAAATTTCCTTCTTTTTGGAAAAGGAATCTCTACTTGGAATCTTGTCTAGATATAGAAAAATCAACGCGTAGTGACAATTTTGTGTCTGTTGACTTCATTTTCGGATGTGATTCAGTCTTCAAGGACTTGGCTATCTTTAGAATTAACTACAAACTCTGCCTCTTTAGCTGTAATTGATATGGGAAACATAAGGTGATGGTTTGCCAAGCTTTTCCTTTTTTTTCCCAGAGAAAAAGATTAATTTGAATGACCTTTTTAAATCTTGAAGACACAGTTGTACTTATTTGCTTTGAATGTAATGAACCTGTGTTTTTGCTGCTAGTTCAGATACCTTGAATAGAATCTTCAGAGAGTATTGCTTTTATTCACTTGGCAACTGCAAAATCAGTCAGAGCTTATGAAGTCCAAATGCTTTGATAGTCTTACCTTGTAGAATCTGGTTATAGGAGCTAGAAGAAGAAACGAGAGCCAATGTTTTTATTGCTTTGTTTCATGATTAAATCTTAATTATTGAGAATTAGTTGTTAATTATTATTCTTTGTTATTACTTCTTTTTCTTAGCTCTTTATTATTAAGTATTTCTGAATTTTTTAGTTGTATAGAGCGAATGTTTCTTTTACTTATTCTTTATTTAGCATTTAACAGGAATATGGAGAGTAAGTATTAAGCACAACGTATCAATTAATAAAAAAGAGAAGTATTATTTCCACTTTTTTTTCATTCAGTCAAATTAGAGTAGCAAAAATAGGAGCTTTATTTACTAAAGGTTGTTTTCCAAAATGGCCAGAGGCTTTAAATGCAACTCAAAACCTGTGATCTGTGTGAGGAGTTCACAGTGATGCAGTTCACGAGGACTGCGTGTTCACTATTGTGAAGCAACACTTCTTACATGCTCTTTTATGTGATTGTGCCAGGTACAATTGGCCTTGCTGTTTACCAGAATATCAATTTTTAAAAACCTAGTTATTTGTGGTAAGACTATTTGACAGCCCTTCCTTTGAGGATTCTATTTTACAGTTTAAGTCATTATTGCATAAATCATTCTTGGCAGCTGTGAAATATTGCTTGAGGTGATAAAGCTGTAAATCTTTTGACATAAAACTCTAATTATACAAAACTATAATTATGCTGAGCTTATATAAGGATGGGCATGTATTTCAAAAGCACACTCGCTTTAACATACCTTTTTAGCGATAGTGATTGAGAAATAGCAAATAATTCTGTTATTAACTAATTCATAGTTAGTAGATGATGACAATAGACCAGAAACAGAAAAAAAAAGTTTAGTTGGCCATCCCTTAGTTTATTACTCATCATCTGGTGTAGGATGTGCCATGAAATAGAGATAACTAGTTGAAGTGCTAGGCTCCTTCAAGCTATTTAGACGTGTGACTTTGACCTTAAATCATCAAACAACTTTAAACATTAGAAAAATCAAAGTACTTTTTTTTTTTAGAAGAGATAAAGATCTTTACTCAGTAGGAAAGTAAGACTTAAAATGTATTATTTTTAGAGGTCAGAACATTCGTGTATTTTTACCATTATTCTTTCAGACACAGCACAATGGCCATTTTGCTAACAAATAAGAGATGTATGGAGCTACTTTTCTTATCTTTGTGCTGCTTTTGAAGAACTGAGGAGGAGAAGGGGCTAAGGGAAGTCCTTGCTTGATCCAGATAGCCAGACAGGGATCAGTGCAAAGTTCGAGCTGTGGTGTTTGATTTAGCTAAACTTAGAAGAACTGTTTGTTTGGTGACATTGAATCTACTCTCTCTGAGAATTATGCAGAAAGATGTTCTCGAAAGTACTTGTTTCTGTGAGGAAAGATGTGAATTGAGGGCCACCTCTCTTTAGGGTAATATATTAGGCACTGGAATACCAGTAGGAAGAGATGCAGAGGAAAAGACATGATCTCTGCTCTCAGAACATTTGTACTATAGAGTGAGAAATGTTCACTGCTATCTTCTAAATCTTAAATGCCATCATAAAATTGTTTTTAAGAAAAAAAGTATAGACTACAAATTGGTTTTGAATGTATGGGGAATGTATCAACTTTAAGGTTAATTACCACTCTTCTAGTACTAGACAGCTTCCAAATAAGCTTATTTATGTGCATTGCCTGTCCCTTTTTGTCATTTATATGTAATAATATTCTAAAGAAGCAATGCAGTTTAGTTAAAATTTTAATAGTGCAAACATAAGTCTTAGAATAGATTTACGTAAGTTATGTGGCATGTAAAATATTCTGCTATCCTAATTCTTGGATTGTAGAGTAGCGATACAGATGGTAGATTTTTAGACAAGAATAGAAATATATTTTATGTGTGTGTAATTTCAAGCAATAAGTAAAACTTCCAGGGAATATCTTGCTGAGAATTTGTTTTGGTGTTCATTTTAACTTTCTGTTTATACATTTCCATGTTCTAGTCAATAAGATATTGTAACTACAGTAATCTATTTTCTTTCACATACCTAAATTTTATCTCAGAGGACTCAATATCAGACAGAATTATAATGTGATCAGTTGTGTTCATTCATAAAATAAGCATTTTCAAGAATCAATCTTCCCCACAATTTGAAAATGTTATTTCAGTATTATCCCAAGTGAAATCCAAATTTCCTAAAACTGTGGGTGGGTGAACTCTGTTCATCAGTTCCTTTTCACCCCCAACCAGCACCTCTAAGAAGTTCTGGTATTAAAAAGAAGCAATGTTGCATGCCTGCTTGAAAGATACCTGCTTAGTTATTTCATACCCTCAAATATTTAATAATATTTGAGAACAGGCCCAGTTTAGGTCAATAGGCTTTAGTCATAGCATAGGCTTAGTGGGAGGAACTAGAATTGTCTAGCTTCCAAGGGTATTTTTGTTAGGTTTCTGTTTTCTGTTACTGTTTTTTTTTTACTATAAATAGTCACTGAATCAATTACTGGCAGCCAGCCAACCAGAAGAGTCCTGGGATATTTGAGCCATAGTTAAATAGCAGGTGGATGTTAAAGCACCACCATTCATTTGCCTGTCTATACTAGACAACTTGGAATCATGTTGTGTTTTTCTCTCTCCCTCTCCCAACTAAACTCATTGGTCATCAAATTCTTTCAATTATTATATCTGAAATATCTTGTAATATACCCCCACATTTTTAAGTACTGTCAAGTCCTCTGTTTAAAGCCTGCTGTCTTCTTCCAAATACTGAAGTCTCTAGTTTTCCTCCTCCTCAAATCCATTCTCTATAATGTCATCAGAGAGCTATTCCTGAAACATGAATCACTTACACTGATGACTTATTGGAGCCAAGAATCATTGTAAATGAATTTCACGTATTAAATAATGGGTACAACAATGCCATAAATATATATTCTTATTATTCCCATTTTATGAAAAAGAACACTGAGACCCAAAGAGATTGAGTAATTTGTCAAATGGCATATGGCTTATAAGTAGTGAAGTCTGAGTTCTTAACGACTTTGCCTAACTGCTACCCAGTGCACCTATGTCATACCTTGGTTTATTTCAACTCAGGATGAAGTTCTAGTTACTTTTGTAAGATAGTTGGTGGCCTTTGGAATCAAATTTACTTGGATTTTCAAGTGGGATATTTCTTAGTCTGTTTTTCGGGCTATAACAAAGTACCTTAAATTAGTAACCTATAAATAACAGAAATTTATTTCTCACAGTTCTGGAGGTTAGGAAGTCCAAAATGAAGGTACCAGCAATTTCAGTGTCTAATGAAGGGTCACTTTCTGCTTATGAGATGGCACATTGTAGCTGTGTCCTCACATGGTGAAAGGTGTAATAGCAAAAAGGGACAGGCAAGGCCAGCAGGTGGCATGGTGGTTACAGTACTGGACTTCCATGTGGCTGAACACAGTTTTGAGTCCTGGACTTGGCAGCTTGAAAATCACTCCAGGCATATGTGCGTGTGTACCCCAAATCCCAGGAGTAGAATGGAATAGAAGGGATTGTGGTGTGGCCACCTCTGTTAGGGAGTGATTTCTCACTTTTTCCCTCATTATCTCTCTCTGTTTCTCTCTGGTGAGTGCACATGCCTTATGAGCCCTCCCAAAAATAGGAACAGAAAGCTCTCCAAAGCATATTTTATAAAGGCATTAATGCCATTCACAAGAGTAGAGCCTTCATCACTTTATCACTTCCCCAAAGGCTCTGAAAGTATGATCACCTGTGGTTTGGGTTCCAACATATGAATTTTGAAGGGACATATACATTCAAATTGTTGCAGGCATGTTCAGAGTAACCAAGATGAATTCCTAGCTCTGACAATATTTAGGTGCAGTCGATCAAGTTTATCTTCTTGGTGCCTCAATTTCCTTTCCTTTTTAATAAATTAACTTATTTACTTCTTCCATTAATGAGAGCAATAGGGAGAGAAAGAAATACAGTATCTCCAATAGGGTCCTGACACAGCCTTAGCCAACCCCAGATCATGAGCATGCATGTGCCAAGCATACTTGAAATCTCTAGGTATAAACATGGAACCTTTCCATGTGGATCAGCCTTGCAGAACATTGCATTGTACCTCTGTACTACTGTCTGGCTCCTCAATATCCCTTTCTGATATGTACTTGAAGAAAAACATCTAGTTTGTTCGGCTGATTGAATGTGTTGCATACAATAATGTACATAGCGTTTTTTTTTTTTTTTTTTTTTTTTTCCTGGCATGGTTTCTTGCCCATAATGTGCTCAATAAATATTAATTAGTTGAATATGTTGCCAATTTCATTTCTCCTACAAATCTTATGTTCTGGTTATCTTTGTCTGCTGAGACTTTGTCAAAGAAGCCATGCACTTTAATGCTGCTGAAGTTCTGCTCGTCTTTCAGGGATTTTCCTTTATCTATAATAAATAGTTTAAAGTCTCTGTGAGTGAACTGCCCTTTCCTTAGCTTCTTACCCCAAAGAAACCATTATCATTCTTGTAAAAACAGATCAAAAGCCTTCTCTGTGAAGTCCTTCCTAATGTTCTCACTGTCTATACCTCTTTGTCCCTGCAACATATGGTTCTTAACAACATCTGGATTGTGCCACATATTATGACTTGTTATTGTAGTTAACTTAATTATTTTAGCTCATTCAGAGAAAGCACTTAGTCATTAATTTCTGAGTACAGAATATATGGAAGAGTACATAGTACCAAGTGAGTGCACAATTAAGAGTGAAGAAAGGAGGAGAAAGAGGTACCGTGGAGTTGGAGAAGCAAGACAGATTAAGGAGATTTTCATAAAAGGTTTTTACAAAGAAAGTGGGGCATTTTAATATGTAAAAACTGTTTTAAAGAACATGTCTTAATTATCCTTAAGAAGAGTTTCACTTTAATTTTATTAATGTATATAGTTCTATATCTGATAATTTAAGATATTAAATCATTTCATAGTCTGTAGCTGTATAAGTAGCTAGAAAAATATTTAATGGAAAATTAGAGAGAATTTATTAATCAGAAATTATGAACAAGTTGCTCAGTGTCACTCACTCATCACTTCACCAATGGCTTACTAGTATATCCAACAATCTTTATTGGCCAAACCCAACATTTTCTTCTATTACTTTATTTAATTGCTGTGTTTGACAGTTACTCCATTGACTTCCTATTACCCAGTATTGACATTTTATACATATATTGCAACATCGTATCCTTCAGTGTTTTCTTAAAAATTCTTAATGGACAATGAAGTTTGATTTTAGGGTTATACCATGATGGTGTAAAACTTAAAGCAATGTTAGTTTATTAAAAGTAATTGGGGCCAGCAGTTGGAATAATGGTTATGTCACTGGACTCCCATGTAGTTGACCATGTTTTGAGTCCCAGATCTGGTGGATTAAACTCATGCCGGGTACGTGTGCTTGCGTGCCTGAGATCCTGAGAGGAGAATGGAGGAGAAGGCATTGTGGTGTGGCCATGCCCCCCCCTGGGGGGGTCCTATAGATGGTAAGAACAATAATTGTCAAATGAATATTTTCTCTCTTTCCTGTGTTGTCTGCATTTAGCAATACTACTGAACTATGGAATAGCACTAGAACCAGGCAGCAGTAAGACATTAATAATCATAGTGAGGAAATAGGCCTTATTATTAAACAATTAAACAAGTTAAATTTTTGCTTGTCACAGGTGGAGTATGAGTAAACAGAGTACCTGTTTCTCATTGCTGTGACTAAACTTGCACATAGTCGACTACAGTTCAAGTCCTAGACCCAGAAGTTTAAAAAAAACTCACGCTAGTCATGTGTGTGTGTATGCCCAAGATCCTGATAGGAGAATGGAGGAGAAGGGATTGCAGTGTGTCATCCCCCCTGGGGGGTGATTTCTCACTTTCTGTCTCTCTGGCAAGCACAAATACCCTATAGCAGAAATCACTCACACACAGAAAAATCACATATTGAAATAGCAATCTTAAAGTACTCACATATACTAATTAAAATCATATCACTTAAGAAAAAAGTCAGTATTAGAGCTATGCAATATTTTATGTTGTATTAATAATTTTTAATCTAATTCCTCTTTACTTTTCTTTGCTAAATTAGTTTTCTTCTGGCTTTACTAATATATCAAATATATTTATAATGTATATAATGTTTATATATGATATATAAAATATATACCATATATTTCCTTTAATAAAATCTTTAGGTTTATATTTATTCAGGTTTTTAATTTCACAAATGTGCTCTCCATATTTTAATTCCTGTGGTTATAGTTCACAGACAATAGCCTTCAGCCCAATATATAACTCCCAAAGGTCTGATGTTTATAGGGTTCTAATTTCATGGCTAGTTCTTTACTTCTTTACTTTTATGACTAGTTATTTATATATATTTCTTTATTTAATTTTCAGGGCAGCTTTGGGAGTAGATATTATTTCATTTTACAGATTAGTTAAATTGAGCATCTGAGAAGTTGAATACTAAAGATCACAGACCAAAGTGGAAGTAAGGTTTAAAATATAGATTTGAAGTTGCTTGTAAACGCTACTCTAGTACTTCCCAAACATATGCTTTCTGAAACACCACCCTACCCCATCCTATATGTCCTAATTCTAGTTCTTAGCAATGGTTTTTGTATTGATTATTCAAGGTGTAAATCTAATTAATTAAGTTCACATCAAAGGGTGAATTAATCAAAGTTTGCTCTAGATATTTTGCATTTGAAATAGTGCTTTCCAAATCAAAGCAAATCTCTATCCAGTAGGGTGTTAAGATCTTAGCAGAGTGACGATAGCTAGACTTTGCTTATAATATTTACTTATCATTAATGACACTCTTTACTCTTTTACTTTTTTTTTTAATTGTGAGATGGTAAGTGTGCTCACCAAACCACAAGCAAAATAGGGAAAGACAGACAAAGAGAGAGAGTCCTCCCACCCTGATGGGGTGTGACGATGCCACATTCCCTTTCCTCCATTTCTCCATCTGTCAGGATGTGGGGCGTCTACACACATAAGCCTGTTGATTCAAGCTGCTGGGACTGAGATCCAAACATGGTTAATGATGCGAGATCCAGCTCCCTATCCACAGCATTTGACCACTGCTCTACGGGGCCGGCTCTCTTTCACTTTTAGAAGTGTCCCAGTGGCCAGCCCTTGGTCTGAGTGTTAAGGGAGCCAGATCCCACATGGTCACCTGTGCATTTGGAATCTTGGACCTGGTGGCTTGGAAGATACTGGCTATGCTTGGATGTTCCAAATTCTAAAAGGATGTGGAAATGACAGAGAAGTATTGTGGTGAGATCATGCCCCACTGAGAAGCTCTTTCTTCATCTCACTTTCTCTGTTTTTGGCAAGTGCACAAACTTCTGGCAGATTAAACAAAATAAAACAAAACACGTGTCTCAGTTTTTGACTTAAGTCATCTGATCAACTTAAATCATCAGTGTTTTGGAAAACATTTTAGTTAAGGGCCCTTTGACAACTGTTTGTCTACTCCTTATCCAGATAATCAGGAAGAACACTTTTTTGGGGGGGAGAGATTTTTGCTATAGCACGCGTGCGCTCGCCAGACAGAGAGAGACAGAGAGACAGAATCCCTTCTCCTCCATTCTCCTCTTGGGATCTTGGGCACACACGCACACGCGCCCGGCGTGAGGTTAAGCCACCGTGTCCAGGACTCTAACCGCGGTCGACTACGTGAGAGTCCAGCGACATAGCCATTACGCTAACTGCTGGTCCCAGGAAGAACACTTTTATAGTAGGTGATTCAGTGGCAGGTCTGTGTAGTGGCCTTTTGTTCTCTCATTTCCACAACAAAATTTTATTTCCTGTCAAGATTATGTGATTCTACAAAATTCACCACCAGTGTCTAAAAGAGAAATCATACCTTTCCTAGTGTGAGAAGTCTCTCGTTTACTTAGAATACTTCTTGTTTGTTTCCTCTTGGGCTAAATGTTAGACTCGCTTCCCACTACATACTCCAGAGTCTTCAGTCTCTGTGCTCCTCCTGGAGGCTGCCATTCTCACCCACCCTGCTGAGACAGCCATAGAGTTCCCTCTCTGCAGACTTCACTAACACTCCTCTGCTTTAAGCAGACTGCTGTAGAGCTTCAATCTCAGCTCTTTTTTAAGATCTTCTAAATCCCTCTGGCAGACTTTACCACATTTCCTAACATCTTTTTCCTTGTCTCTATTAGAACAATTATGAAATTATGTTGTAGTATAATAATTTGTTTCTATGTCTGTCTCTTTCACTCATTGTTGAACATTTTGGAGGGACTTATTGAGGCACTTATTAAAAAATAGAGGAAATAGAGGAGAGCAAAAAATAGTTGTGAAAGAACCCAGAAATGCACCTGTTTATAGATGAAAATGAGTATAAATGGCAAGGTCTAGAAAAGTCTCATTCATTCACTCATCCATTTAACATTTTTTTTTTGCCATTTTGTTAGGTATGAAAGTTATAAAAATTAAAATCTTCCATTATTTATTAGTTGAGAAACAACAGCTTATTGTCATATGGTTTATATATTACAACACAGTTTATTCTAATAACCTATGTCTCTCTCTAAAAAGATGTATCAATTAATCACCATTCTTCAGTCAGCCTGAAAAGAGAAAGGTGAATGGTCAAAACAGTCCATAAAAACCCCTAGCCCTAGGGCCTACAAAGTCAGTTGATGGCGCATCCACAAGTCAATAAAAGGAAGACTACATCTACATGTTCTTATAATATTCAAAAAAGTCTTCAAATTATTTCAGCTCTCCTTAAATATTCTCAAATGTGCATGATAAAATCTTTTAAAACCTCACAATTATTCTAATGTCTTTTTTGTCTATTTTCCCCCACATACCGGAAATAGCCTCATACTTAGATTAGTCTCCCTACCCATTTAGTTCTTTTTCCCAAACACTGAGTTGGGGATTGAGAGTGTAAGGCCTGTATGGTATCAGAAGACACTTCATCAGTCACATTCGGATACAGGATTTTACCACCTCAGCAAGGACTTCATATCTCTACTCTCCATGTCTCTGTCAAAGTGACTTAACTCTACTGTTGAAAACCTTAAAACTCAAAGAGAAAATAGATAATAAAAGACCTGTAATCTTGGAACTAAGATATATCCACTGTTAAAATGAATTATGTATCCCATCTATATATTTTTTATACAAATACACCCATGTGTGCATCCATCCATGCACATGAAAATTTTTTTAATGACACAAGGACAATACTTTCCAACTGCTGCTTGTTTTCCTCACTGAATTATCCTGCACATGCCTGTTTTAATAGTTACATTTTTTATATGGATTGACCATAAATTATTTGGCTATCCGAAGTATTATATCAAAGAATATAGAATATAACCATGAATATATTATTATTGAACATTTTGCTGTTTTCAACATTTTATCATTATAAAAACCTTGTACATCTGTCTCATTCACCTAGACTATTTTTCCTTTGTTATATACTCCCAGAAGTATAACTGCTAGATAAAATAGTTTATGTGTCTTAATAACATGGTACCTCTTGTCAAGCTATACTACAGTGAGAAGTGTACTTGAATGTCCATTCTGTTGCACTGTTTCTCAATTTGTTTTTTAAGAGGTTTTGCCTCAGGGTGTGTGCACTGGGGCCATGGGGAGGGTGACAGATATGGTAAGACAGATAGTGAGAACTCACTCTGGGGGGGTGAATGACCATGCTGCAATCCCCTCTCCTCTACTCTGCTCCCTCCTTGGACCTCAGGCAGGCACTCACACAGGCCCAGGATAATTTGCAAGCTACCAGGTCTGGGACTTGAACTGTGGTTGGTCATGTGGGAGCCCAGCAACATAACCACTATACCATTTGCTGGCCTCAAATTTTTCTTTGATCCAATAAAAATAGTATGTAATTGCCCAATCACTAACTTTAAACAAAAATCTTTATTAAAAAAAAAGTAGGAAATTTTTGAGACAATTTTTTTTCTACTTATTTAAAGAAAAAATGCTGAATTTTTTTTTTTTTTTTTGAGAGGTTTTTTCGCTATAGGGCGCGTGCGCTCGCCAGACAGAGAGAGACATAGAGACAGAAAGCGAAAAATCACCCCCCAGGGGGGATGGTCACGCCGCAATCCCTTCTCCATTCTCCTCTCGGGATCTTGGGCACGCACACACACGCGCCCGGCGTGAGTTGTAAGCCACTGGGTCCGAGACGCGAACCGCGGTCGACTACGTGGGAGTCCAGCGACATAGCCATTACGCTAACTGCTGGTTCCCGTAAAAATGCTGAATATTTTTAAACTTAGGAAATGATGAGTTTTTTTTCTTAATGAGAGAACAAGAACATGTGAAGAGGAAAGGGTGTGGGGGAGGGACATTTTGGACAGAGTCTTACCATAGCAATTCTCTACCTTAGCTTCCCAGTTAGCCAGGATTACAGACATGCACTACAGCTCCTGGCCTATTTAGACTGATCCAGGACCCAAACTCAGGTCTTCCATGTAGCTCCAGTCTCACACAAATGACGCCCACTACAACTCCTTGGAGAATTTCTCAAACAGCTGATTGTCTTGGCTTGATGCCCCATCCTTTACCAAAATCACTCTTAAAATCTGCCTTCATGTTCACATTTTCATGTCAGTAATTAGTTGGCAGATTTCCAAGCTTCAGATTCAGAAATTAGTACCAATGACTTACTATTAAAAAAAAAAAAAAAAAGTTGCTATTTAAAATCTTAAGACTTTCTTAAAACTTTTTAATACAGGGAATAAGTTGGGTTTTTAATTACTTTTAGTGTTTCCTATTGTATGTATAGAATATAAAAATCATAAGTAATTTATTTAGTAGTTTCATCAGAATATATACATTTTTTATAGTTTTTCCCAGACACAAATTTATGTCTGCGAAAGATAACAAACTCATAATAACAAACATTCATATAGGATATTATGTAACAGAAGTGCAGTGTACTTATTTGCTGTAATGACATCACATGCTCCATATCACACAGGACTCAAGAGGAAATACATAAGCAACAGAAAGTCAACGCCATATTAGATAAACCACTAACTTCTTCCCCATGTAATACTATTGAAATATCTGCAGGGAAAGATCATTCCTTTCCTAGGCTTTTTTACTTACCTAAATCATGCAGAACTCAGGTAATCTGATCTTTCTAGCTGTGACGCAATTCTTGGGTCTTCCCTCCAGGTATTCCTTATAATGAATGTCACTTAAGCAAAGCTCAGTAGGATTTATGGATTCCCTGATTGCTGCTCTCAGAATTTTCTCCACAAATGAAGGAGTACACAAAAATGCTGCTAATGATAATGAGCAAAGTCAACTGTGCTATTAGCCAACGTCTATTCGGTTCTCACTCTAATTTTGCAGAACTTGTTTCTTTACAGTTCATGTTTCTGGAGTGAGCAGAAGGTATCCTACTGAAATTTCATACCCACCAACATTCATTATTTTAAATATACTTACAACCGTGTGTGTAGTGTGAGTTACACAATATTTTGTTTTAATTACGGCTCCTGTGAGGATGCCAATACCATCAATAATAAATTTCTCTCAAAGAATACTTTAAGTGTTAGGAATTTTTGTTATTAACCTTTAGGGTTTTTTTTTTCTTTTTTTTTTTTTTTTTTTTGAGAGAGGTTTTCGCTACAGGGCACGTGCGCTTGCCAGACAGACAGAGAGAGACAGAGAGACAGAAAGTGAGAAATCACCCTCCAGGGGGGATGGTCATGCCACAATCCCTTCTCCTCCATTCTCCTCCCGGGATCTTGGGCACGTACGCACATGCGCCTGCCACCGGGTCCGGGATGCGAACTGCGGTCGACTACGTGGGAGTCCAGCGACATAGCCATTATGCTAACTGCTGGTTCCCTCTTTAGGGTTTTTTTAAAAACTTGTGAGAAACACTGATAATGTTCTTTAGGTTGTCATCACGTTAGAGGACTATAACGCCATTCTTGATTGTTCTTCCCATATTAGAATACAAAGTGAAATGTCTGATAAAACTACAACTCTGCTACAGAAATGAAAATTAATCCCAAATTAAGAGTAGATAAAAGTATTTTATTTAACTGCTAGATGGCCCATGTCTCTCCAGAGACAGATGAGAGGCAGAGAGATAGGGAGGGAGAAAGCAACTCCCAATAAGGAAAGATCATGCCACACAATCCCTTCTCTGCCATTTCTCCATCTTGTTGGGATTTTGGACCTACACACACATATATATATATATGCTTGGTGTGTTTTTCAAGCCACCATGGCTATGATCCCTTAACTACTAGGTTATGGGACCAGTCCCAAAACGTGTTTTTATGTTCTTCCTATGTAACATATGAAAAAAAATCACTGGTATCATTTTAACTTTTTTCCAGGAAAGAAAATGTAGAAATTTTATTTACTCTGAGATGAGTGAAATTAGAATTAAAATTAAAAATATAAACAATGAAGATGAAGCCTGATCTTTTTTCACTGTTGCTTAGGTAACTCTTCACCTATTTATTGTTCCAGAATTGGAATAATCTCCCCATACTCATCCCTATACCCAATTTAACCATAGCTCAGGTAAAACTTAGATTCTGAAGTTGTGTTCTTTTTGTTGATTTTTTTAAAATTATTTTTATTATTTATTTATTTTACATTCAATCACTATGTATCATTACAGCATACCAAATGAATTTTCTTGTCATGAATACACTGTGCATTGGTTCAGTCAAAGATATTACCATACACTTCATAATCAACAGATTTATTTTTTTAAATTCACATTTATGCACACTAGTATCTTGCTAATGAGTTCAGAGTCTGTGTTAGTTACGTTATGTACCTGTGGCATCATGTATGCGATGTTATAATTGGGCTTAATAGTCATAATAACTATTATTTATTGAGCACACCCAATGGGTTAATACAGTTCTAAAATTTTTGTTTTTTCCCCAATTATTTTAACATCCAAGGAAGTAGCTATTTTGTCATTTCCATTTTACAGATTGAAAAGTTAACATCTAGTATGTTCCATAGAGCTGCACAGGAAGCATAGAACCAGCTGCTACCTGAGTGCAGGGTGTCTTCTTTGAGAGCCTGTGCTCTCGGCACTCTACTGTACCATGTCAGCCCACCTTCTACTCATGGAGATACACTGACTTGCACAGTGCACATGTGTGGATTCAAGATCCCTCATGATAGGAAAATGCGTAATGCTTCTGGATGTTAGGCATGTAAACGTTTTAAATTTGGAGACTTCTAGTCTTCTTTCTTTAAGTGCAATGACACAAGCACCTGTTTCCTGCTACACAGAAATGCAGTCTGTGGCTTTGGCACCTCCACACTATTCTCCTTTGGAGAAGGCAGTAGGCAGTAGGCTTAATCCCTGTGTTTCCCACATGCAGCAAGGTTTAAAAACCACTGCTAGATGATGATCTGGATACATGTGGCCTCTGGAGGGTTTTAGGAATGATTTAAATTTATCTCATTTCTCCACAGGGCATAAAGTAGCTGCTCAACAAATAATTTGCTTACATAAGTGGCTGAATTAAAACATGAAGCAAACTCTTTACAAAGTAAACATCTGACTGATCAGTTTCTTCTCTGAAAAAGTAGAAGCAGTCCGTTGCCTGTTTGAAAAGGATGATAAGAAGGGAACATAGCACAGTGAATCAGATAATAGACACTAGATCAGGTTGTCTAGGCCCCAAAACTGCGCATGCACATTGTGTCATCTTCTGCAAGTTACTGACTTCCCGATCCTCAGTGTCTTCATTAGAGAAATGGAGACTATGATTATAATCAAAATCTATCCTACAAGGTTCTGAGAGAATTAAATGTACTTTTATTTAGGAAACCACTTATAACAACTATAAGGACCGAGTAAGTGCAATAGTAGTGTTAACAGATGAAATAACGTGAAAAGAAAAATATGTGAAAAAAGTGGGTTCAAAATACATATTAAGTTGATATGCTTACTCAGTGTTGTGCTCGGGAGCAAATTTTAAGCCACATGTGTAGCTGATAAAAAGAAAAAAAAAATTTATTTTACTTCAGAAAGTAAAAGAATAAATTTACAACAGTTTTTGGAAATTTAAAATTTAAAATTCTAAGAAATTTACACTGGAGATTATGACCTCAATCAAAATATGGATAATTTACTTTTAAACTTATTTTTGAAGACTGAAACTCATTTTAGATGTTGTTACCCTAAAAGTGTTAGAAATCTGGGAATCTTGAACTGTTAAAATTTTCCTGAGCACAGCTGCCTTTCAGCTTTATTGCAACCAATTCCAGTAGTGGTATTACAGAAACCAATGTGTTCAAAGCAGAAATGCCTCAATTGACTTATATAGGTGTAAACTCACTCCTTCACCCGCAAGATGGAGTGAGAATCAAGATAAATGCTAGTTAAGGCAAAGATGTGAAAATAATCTAAATTTATCTATATATTTGATGAAAATATGTAGAATGTAAATATGAAAATATAGGCACTATAACTATGTTTTTTTATTGAAAGCAGAGGACTTTTTATTAATCTATTTTTTGCTATAGTACACTTGCTGGAGAGAGACACAGAGAGAGGAAAAGCAAGAAATCACTCCCCAGGAGGAAGAGCCACACCGCAATCTTATTTTCTTTATTCTCCTCTTAAGATTTTGGGCATGCATGCACCCACAACTGGTGTTATTTTCAAGCTATGGATCAGGGACTCAAACTGCACAGTGACCATGTGGGACCCAGCCACCTTAACTTCCACATCACCTGCTAGCCCCAAAGTAGGACTGTTTTCAAAGTGAAATGTCATTATTAATTATACCAAAAGAACAGGAAAAATCCATCTCTGTTCCAAGCAAACAGGATCTATGGACACTTTAAATACAACCTATTTCAGATGTTGTGTATCAGATTTTTTAACATGTATACTATTCTGTATTTCAGACTTTGCATGAACATTTTTTAGGCTTTCCAAACTGGTGCATTTAAAAATATAGCCACTCATTCTTGTGCTGCCCAAAATGCTTACTGTGTAGAAGAAGACAGTAGCTTGCAATCTGGAGAAATGAGTCAGAATTCCTCTAAAGAATACATTGCACCTGCTGACCTCTTTGAAACAAATCTACAAATGAATCTTCCATAAATACCATGTGGAAGGTTCTTAATAAGTGGAATTAATCTTAACCATTTAGTGAACCATAGTGGGTCACAAGAGCAGCAGTGGACGAAAGGTAAAAAGATTGAGTTCACTGTTCTATGTCAACAGTCCTTTATAGGATAACTTTTACTTTCCAAAAGATCTTCACCTTGAAATTTATTAAAACATAGTTGTACATAGCCAAGTCTTCTATCCATTTCTTCATTAACACTTAGTCATATATATTAGTCTATTTGCCATTCCATAATAAAAAAAATTAGGCTTGCATTGAGTGTAATATGTGTGGATGTGAGGGGTCAACAGGTGGTGTGGTGGTTAAGGCACTGGACTCCCACATGGGCGACTAAAGTTCAAGTTCCACTTTCTCACTTTCCATCTCTATCTCTCTCTCTCTCTCTCTCTCTCTCTCTCTCTCTCTCTCTCATGAACACATGTGCCCTATAGCAAATTAAAATAGATAATAACTAATATATAAAATAAAATCAATAATTCTTTTTAAAAAATGTATTGATGTATATAAGTATGGGAGCTAACCCCAGAAAACTTGGGGCTAATAAAGCATAAAGTTACCAACATTTTAATATAAAAAGTTTTAAATTCAATTAATTATAAATTCAGATTGTCAATACAAAGTAAACTTAGTAGTTCTCATGAGTATAAATTGAAACCGATCTCTTCAAATTTCAAAAAGCAAGTGGAGAAATACAACAAAATAAAAGTGAAGGAATAAGAAATCGCCTTTCAGTGGAAAATTAAATGAATGTGACACAGCTGTTTGAATTTTCACAGATTCAGTACAAACATAAAGGGAAACATCTCTGCTAGAATTGGGTTTGTAAACCAATTTAGTTTAGCAGTGTTACAATCCAGAAAGGGGGGGGGGGGGGACATTAATTACAGCAACTACAAATCTCCTTCTTCCCCTCCAGATTCAATATTTTTTTTCTTTTTTTAATTACCCTCATTGTCAAGGTCACTGCACATGATGAAACATTACCAGAAGGCTGTGGGTAAAATAAATGGAAGCATGAGAATGATACCCTCCATACTTTTCTTCCTGTTAACTTACAATATCTCTTTCAACTTCTATCTGCTAAATTAAAGTTCATAGAATAAATATCTGAGTAAACACATTGCATAATTTACATGATATGTGAAGGCAGAGCTTGCATTATTATAACAGGTCATAATTTCAGCTCTAAAATATTTCCCCTTTCATTGAACTATGGTGGGGAAAAATCTACAAACAAGCTTTCAATCAGCATTATTTTCAATTTAGCCTTTGTGAAAAGTTAGTGATAAAAAAGAGGAGCACACGATACTCTTGGTTTAGGAGTAATTTCTTCTGTCAAAATATTTTTCCTTAGCTCCTTATTCCAGAGAAACATGTCCTACCTCCAGACAAAACATAATGAACCAGAGACAGCAGAAATCGTTGGCATTCAAAAGCAAAACATACTGACTTTCGAGCGGCAATCAGATTAGAATCACTCTGAGATTACAGGAAAGAATAATCCATATGTCTGCATTTGCTATTATCACTTTACTAAATGTTTCTACTTTGAAAAGTATTCAAATCTACAGAAAAGTTATAAAAATATTACAATGATCTCTCCTATAGCTCCCACATGGATTTAGCAATTGTTTCCAAGTTGCCACATTTGTTTTAACTCTTATTTGTTTGTATAATTTATATATGTATATATATGTTTGTGTATTTGTGTGTATGTATGTGTGTGTATGTACATATATATATATTTATATATATAAATTTCTGGTTTGTACCTACTTAGTAATCGTGCTTGAGACATCTGATTTTATTTTTAAAAATGCTAACTGTGGGGCTGGCAGGTGGCTTGGTAGTTAAGGGTGCTGGACTTCCACATGGCTGACTGTGGTTCAAGTCCCGGACCTGACAGCTTGCTTTCTCTCTCTCTCTCACTCTATCTCTCTCTGGTCAAATTGGAATAAATAAGTGAATGAATAAATAAAATTAAAATAAAATAATTTTTAAAAAATGCTGACCCTTCATCCTTAAATAATTTAATAGTATACCTCCCAATATAAGGGAATAAATTTATGTAATTAATTTGATAATTAATGATCAAATTTAGGAAATTTTGCATTTATACAATTCTATCAAATATACTCTAGCTCTATAGTTAGTAAATTGTTCCTATGTTACAGTGGATCATTTGTTTATAACAATTCAGATTGAAATCAGTATCATACACTGCAGTTTGTTGTCATGTCTCCTTAGTCTCCTTTAATCTGGATCACTTCCTCAGCCTTTCTTGTCTTTCATGACATTGATATCCTTTAAGGGTACAGACTCATTGTTTTGTAGAATATTCAGTTTGTATTTGTTTAATGAATCCTCATGACTGGATTCAAATTGTAGATTTTTGTCATGTCTAACATGTAAATGATATTGTGTCGTTTTTTGAGCTTCAACAGAAGCACCTGATGCCAGTTTTTCTCATTATTATTGGGAATGTTAACTTTGATCCCTTGTCATACTGTTTTTTAACATTTTGACAAAAACTTGGGAAATAAAATTTTAAAATACCTTTTAAATAGCATGAATAAAACAAGTTCAACAAACATATGCAAGACTTCTCTAGCAGAACAATCACAAATGTGGGTAAGAGAAGTTACAGAGCAAATTAAAAGGAGAGATAGTTTACATAAATTGGAAGTCTCAATACTGTAATGATGTCTGATCTTCCCAGATTGCTCTGAAATCCTGACCAAAATTATAGCAGATTAAATTAACAGGTTGATTCAAAAATTTTTTATGAAAATGCAAAGGATATAGAATAGCAGAAGTAATTATACTAGAGAAACAAAAAATTGGAGAACCCAAACCATCTGATGTTAAGGATTATTATAAAAGTAGAGTAATGATTACAGCATGATATCAATATATGTATAAATGTAAATCAATGCAATAGGATAATAATTTATAACTAGATTTTCATATATAAAAAGACTTCAGAAAACTCATGGAATAATGAAAATAAAGTATGAGTTTATCTTGGTGCAGGAAATGTTAAAGTCCTTGCTTAGTTTCTGTCATAATATGCCTTTCCTATAAAGTTTTGAAGACCATTGAATATAGTTAATTGACTTTTGTTAAAGGCAACATATCAATTCAATGAGAAAAGCAAGTCTCTTCTATGTGTGAGCTATTAATAAATAGAAAAACACATGGAGAACATAGATCTTGACTTCTATATTATATTGTGCACAACAATTAATTTGGTTTGGGTTATAAACCTAAACATAAAAGCCAGAATTTTAAAATTGCTTGAAATTACGAGAAAAATACCTTGACCTTGATAACTTCTTTTTGTCCATATGTTTTTTTAATTTAGATTTTTAAATACATTAAATCACATTATTTAGCTTACAAGGTGATCATTTTGATATGTGAACATTTCTCCCCAGTCCAGTTGATCAAAATATAACAATACTACCTCATTGTCTCAAAAATGCTGTCTCCATATCCCTCCTCCAAACGTTTTTCGCCAGGCCCCACTCCTCCACGCACACCACATCTGGCATTTACACCCACCTCTTGTGTTCGTACATACTTTAGCCCGTCAGTTTCAGTTATAGAGTGCGGACACTCGGTATATATTGAGGACATACAGTGTCTCTACTTCATAGCCTGGCTTGCTTCACTCAGCAGTAAATTTTCCATAGTCTCCCACTTTCTGTCAAAAGCCAGGGTTTTGTTGTTTTTCATGGCTCAATAGTATTCCATAGAATATATGTGCCACAGTTTTTCAATCCATTCATCCATACGGGGGCATGTGGGTTGGTTCCATGTCTTAGCAATCGTGAAAAGTGCCGCAATAAACGTCGATGTGTAAGCACTTTTCCAATGAAGAATTCTTCTGTCCTTTGGGTAGATACCAAGGAATGGGATTGCTGGATCATATGGTAGTTCTATTTTTAGACTTTTGAGGAATCTCTAAATTGTTATCCACAGTGGTTGGACTAATTTATATTCCCACCAGCAGTGTAAGAGAGCTCCCCTTTACCACACCCCCGCCAAAACTCATCATTTTTTTTTTTTTTTTAATCTTAGACATTCTGACTGGGGTTAGGTGGTATCTCATTGTTGTTTTGATCTGCATTTCCCTTACTATGAGGGATGTTGAGCATTTTTTCATATGCCTTTTGGCTATTTCTATGTCATCTTTAGAGAGTGTTTTTTTTTTTTTTTTTTTCAAATCCTTCTCCCATCTTTTAATAGGGTTGATCATCTTTTTTCAAATCAGCTTCTTTAGTTCCTTGTGTATTCTGGTTATCAGTACCTTATCTGATGCATAATTTACAAGAATATTTTCCCATTCTGAGGGCTGTCAATTCACACTAATTATTGTGTCTTTTGCCATGCAGAAATTTCTTAGTCTGATGTAATCCCACTTGTCTATTTTGGGGATTATTGACTGTGCTTTGGGGGTCTTATGTAAGAAGTCTTTTCCTACCCCAATGTCTCCCAGAGTTTCCCCAGTGTTTTCTAGAAGCAGTTTAATAGTTTGGGATCTTAGATTTAGATCCTTGATCCACCTTGACTTGATTTTTGTCAAAGATGAGAGGTAGGCGTTCAGATTCATCTTTTCGCAGGTGGAAATCCAGTTTTCCCAGCACCATTTGCTGAAGAGGTTTTCCTTTTCCCACTGGAATACCTTGATAACTTTGAGTAGGTAAATATTTCTAGGAAAGAATATAAAAAGTATTAACCATAAGAATAAAATATAAATGTTTGAAATCATCAAAATTAAAAACTTATGTACTTTCAAAAGTTTCATTAAGAAAATGGAGACTGAAAAAGACTTAGAGAAAATGTTTAATACATGTATTTGACAAAGGACTTATATTCTCTACATATGTGTAAGTTTATATATATATATGTATATACACACACACACATATGTATAATATACATCTCTATGTTAGTATCTATAGATGTGTAGTATTGTAAATAATGTATATGTGTTCCACAATCAGTAATTAAAAGACAACAACAAAAAAAATGGGCAAGAGAAATGGACAGACACTTTGAAAAGAAATATATGCAATGGCCAATAAGCACAGAAAAGGGGAATTATAATTAAGACCAAAATAAGATGCTATTGAACGCCCTCTAGAATAGCTAAAATTAAAGACTTACTACACCAAATATTGGTAAGACTGTGAAGCAACTGAGATTCTAATTGTCAGTAGGATTACAAAATGATATAAACACTTGAAAAACTGTTTAGTGTTTCATTATAACTTTAAATATGAACAGACCTTATAATCCAACAATTTTCCTTCTGCGTTTTAATCTAAGAAAAAATGAGACTATATGTTCACAAATGATTTGTATGAAATGCTTATAGCAATTTTTATTTTTAATAAGGCAAATCAGAAAACAGCCTAAAAGTCCATCAACAGGTGAATAAATAAAATGTTTGTGTATACTTGTCAGCAGTAAACAGCAATGAAATATTGATGTTTTCAAAAAAGCAGTAAGAATGATTTCACACAATGTGTTGAACAAGAACAGCCAGAAACAAGAGTACACACTGCATAGCTCCTGTTATATAAAGCTCAAGCTTAGGAACAACTAAACTATGTTGTAGAAATCAAGAGTAGTTGCCAATAGGCCAGGGGAAAGTAAGGACTATGTAGAAGGGAACACACAGGAACTTGGAAGAGTGATGAGCATAGTTTATATCTTGATTGGAAGGTTGGTTATTTGAGTTGTACATTGGTTCAAGCTCAAGAAATTGTATGTTTAAATTTGTGTTCCACTGTTCACAAACTACCTCAATTTAATAAAGCCACTGTTTACTTTTATAGTTAGACTTTTTTATAACTGTACAATCATTGCACAGATTTTAGTAAGATATAACTAAATGTATCAAGGGACATACACTCTTCAAATTCTTAGCATACATTCTCATGATAGGGGAATTAGTTTGTATTTAATAATTTCTACTCGATGGATTTTCATCATAGCAGTGAGAAATCATGGTTCATAAGTCATTTTCTACCTTTAAATTTTTTTCAAAGTTGAAAGACATTGGAAATACACTGATATACCAACCAGAAATTATTGTATTGATTTAGAAAATCAGGGTTACATATATTGATTAGCAACTAGTTTTGTTTATTTTCCCCAGTTCCCTTTTGCACTTCAGTCATGACTCAAAGAACTAAATCAATTGTTTTGTTATATGTCGGCCTATTTACTATCCACTCTTACGCCTGTAACAATGGTGAATCATAATTTTAAATCTAATACTTCACCCTCTTAAAACTATATCTAAACCAATTGTATTTAATTCTTTCCTACATTAGTAAATACCTCAGTTTTGTTTGGAAACATTATTTTTTTTTCTTAAGTAGCAAATGGATCTTCAGTAATCTGTGAGACCTTCAGGGTAGGGTACTTTCTATTGATTTCTGCTTGTAGTTTTCAAGATTCTATTATGGGAAAGGGCAGAAATGACCATTTTAATGAAAGTCGATTTTTCTTTGATGCAGATCCAAAGACTTCTACTAAAACAAAGCATGGTCAATGAAGGAAGGAGTTTGGGATGGTAGAAATGTAGGGTAGATTTCTAATTAAGATATATATATATATATATATATATATATATATATATATATATATAGGAGAGGTTTTTGCTATAGGGCACGTGTGCTCACCGGACAGACAGAGAGAGATAAAGAGATAGAAAGCGAGAAATCACCCCCCTCAGGGGGGATGGCCACGCCGCAATCCCTTCTCCTCCATTCTCCTCTCGGGATCTTGGGCATGCACACACGCAACGTGCCCAGCGTGAGTTTAAGCCACCGGGTCCAGGACTCGAACCACAGTCAACTATATGTGGGAATCCAGTGACATAGCCATAACACTAACTGCTGGTCCCAAGATATATATTTTTTAATCTGGAGAATAATGTTGTCAGGAAACTTACTTCTGTAATTCAAAAGATACATATGTAGTCAGATGTATGTCCTCTTCAAAACAATCTTGAAATTTAGAATGACAGGATTTCCTTTGAAGATTGAAAGAAAGCATGTTCAAGTTCATAGTTAAGTTGGGACTAATATGGCTGTTCCCAAGAGATGGTATTGGCTGAGTTCATAAATTTTCTTAAAGTTTTTTTGGCTTATTACAGTGTCCTTTGAGCATCACCAGAAACATCTGATGTCACTGTCTCATTATTATTGGGGTGTTAATGAATCACTTGTCATACTGTTTTTTCTTTTTTCTTTTCTTTTCTCTTTCCTTTTCTGTTCTTTTCTTTTCTATCTTTTGTTTTTTTAAGAGAACTTTGATGTAACACTTGTGCTCACCAGAGATACAGAGACAGAGAGACAGAAAGCAAGAAATCACCCCCCCACCACGGGGATAGTCACGCAGCAATCCCTTCTCCTCCAATCTCCTCTCAGGATTTTGGGCATGCACCCACATGCACCTGGTGTGAGTTTAAGCCTCCAAATCCGGGACTCGAACTGTGGTCAACTATATGGGAGTCCAGCAACATAGTCAAAACATCATCTTCTGGTCCCTATCATACTGTTTTTTAATGTCTGTGCTCAAACAGGTATTACTGAGATGCAAACTTACCATTTGATTGAATTTTGAAACTGACATAAAGAGAGACCAATTTTCCTCAGTGGCTAACCCTTGGTGCCTCCTCCTTTATTTTCCAGGATGCATCACCTTCCAGGGCATGGTGACCCTAGGTTTGTATTTCTCGTTTTTTTTAATTTACTTTTATAACTTCCACAACTATTCAAAACTACATGAGAAGCCTAGTGCAAGCACAACTGCATTACTTTTAAAGACTTTTCTAATGATATGATGGGAATGTCAGCTCCCACTTGTCACATGACTTCAAACACATCCTAATTACATTCTCATATGAAGAACCACTGAAGTTTATTGAACACTTACTGATATCATTTTTGAGGAAAATTGTGTCTTATTTTTAACTGTCATTCTAATGATTCCACCCATTTGGAATGTTTACTACTTAGTTTAAACAGAAGGCTTCATTTTGATAGTTCTATTTCTCTGATTATACACTGAAACAACATGCTTAGAATAATTTGAAGACTAAGAAACATCTTCTATTTTAATCATAGTAAACATTAGATTAGAGTCTGTTGTTTTTAATTTTGAAATATTTGGAGAGGCTAATACATTTTGTGGAAATAATAGACTTTCAGCATATAAAAGCAAGGTTCATATTTGCAACTCAGTTATTAGAGAAGAAAAAGAAATGAGCAAGCAGGAAGAGAGAAGACTCAAATGTAGAAAAACAAAACTACAAACTGCAAAGAATGTAAATAGGTAAGTCCGCAGTGGAGAGTGAATAGAAAAGGGAAAGTGCTTTAAAATGAAGAGGAAATCATAGAAAACACAAAAAACAATTTTGTAAAAAAGAAAGACTGTTGCTCCTGCCCCCAAAAGAAAATATGCCAGTGAAATCTCTGATAAGGTGAAGTTCAAGAGGGTTATCTGATACCCAGACACCACGATCCTAGAAAGATGAATTCTTCAGTGTGAAGAATAGTTATTCCTTAGATCTGTTTACTGTTCTATTTGAAGCTGAGGCAAGAGTAATGAATAATGGATAGCAGGACACCCTAATTGTCTCTGTACCAAAGGCAGAGGCACTGGAATTCATTGCAACTTATTGTGTGAGAACCATATATTGACAGGCAGATGAAAGAGCTCCTACTTTACAGATAACAAGTCTTGGTTCCAAGCAACAAATTTACTTTTCCACAAGTAGAAGCTAATACCCGAGTCCTATTTTGCCTCCACTTCTTGTCTCTTTGGCGAGGTAACTAGATTAAGCTTCATGGAACATAAGGTAATAATGGTAATGGCATTTCTAACAATAATAGCTAGAGATGAAATGCTGTAGAATCACTAGACTTTAAGATGGCAAAGAACTGAGATCATCTATTGTGCTTGCTAGGAGGTGGACCTGGGGTTTCTGGCAAATAGCTGCCTTGCCATGCTTCCTAGCTGACCAACTGCCTGCCTGCCTTTCTGCCTCTTTTTCTTCCTTCCTCTCTCTCTATCCCTTTCCCTTCCTTCTTTCTTTCAACAACCTTTATTTCAGAGATGTAGAAATAAAGGCCAAACGACGTATCCAGGATCACTTGGCATCAGGAGCAGGGCCCACATCTGCCAAATTCTAAAACATGGCTGCATTTCTCATTGTGCTGCGAAAGCATCACTCTCTTGCTTATGCTCTCAAATCTCCAATGTTCTTATGAGGTTCAATAAAGATTTAGTTTCTTTTTCTTGAAAACGAGGAAAACCCTGCCACAATTTCAAATTTTCAAATATTGCATTTCTTATTGGCTTTGAGGCAATCATATAGCTCTTTATTTCCTCACTCAATATTTTCTTCGCTCTGGCTGGGTGCTTTTAAATAACTTTTTGTGACACTTTTTTTTTCCCCCAACTAAACACGTGAAATATATGTATCTATAAATTGATTTAAACTCTTTGACAAGGAAGGTGCTATTTTTCACTATATATTAAAACAATAAAGCACCACTATTTGTCATAACATTATATTGCAATATTGTAAAAGGGAAAGGCATATCTCAGGAAGCATCTACAGGGCATTTGAAGGGAAACAACAGGCAGACTTGTCTGAGTTGGTGAATCTGGTTTATTCTGCTCTATGAACCCAGGCAGGCAGTTTTCAGTAATGGGTTTTGAGGATAGTTTTAAGATATGTTTGTTTTTGTATCCATTAGGAAAGCTACCATTATTATTCAGGCTTAATGATGCCATGAACACAATTCCTATTCAATGTGGAGAAAAACCAGTTAAATGAGGGGGCCTAAATGCCATGTGATACAGTGGTAACGCAATGCTCTGTAAGACTGACCCAAAGGGGAAGGTTCTAGGTTGAGTCTTTCTGAACATGCTGGGTATGAGCGGATAGTGTGAAACCTTGTTGAGGGTACTTGTCTCTCTCTCTCTCTTCCTATCTCCGAAAAAATAAACTGAAAAAATTAAATGAGAACTGTACATTCTTGCTATCCTTGGAATATGCTTTGAGTTTTTGCATCTA
Organism: Tupaia tana; assembly: GCA_026018925.1. NCBI lineage: Eukaryota > Metazoa > Chordata > Mammalia > Scandentia > Tupaiidae > Tupaia > Tupaia tana. The sequence goes on from JAKSZU010000001.1 coordinate 82,305,498, forward strand.
TTTGTCTGTTTTCCTTAGTACGGTTTCAGAAATTGACTTTTTAATACAATCCTTAGAGACTACTCCCCATCCAAAGCATCACCATCTGGCAGATATGATCATCCAGTGCCATTTTGGTTTCCAGTTGTGCTTAGGACACTGGTGATAGGACGATTATAGAAATCCCAGTTAATGGTATCTTCTCCCTGCCTACTTTGCCCTGATGATTGCATTCCTAATTTTCCAAAAGCGAAAAATAATGAAGCATTCAATTTTATAAAACTCCATCTTTAAGAGGATAAGTGTTTGTCAAAGTTATGAAAATATACAATTCCACTTGCTACTACTTTCAATTGGTAGAAGATGTTTTTGCTATTGATAATTTAATTATGTACTGCACACTTATGAGGTAAACATGACATATCTATCCTCAATTTAAAAAATAAATAATAGTACCAAGAGTCAAGGGATCTATATTTTATTCAAAGACTTAGATGTCTTTGGCCTGCTTTTTTTAAATCATTTTTTCCTAATTACTAATTGATGATGGATGGTAAAATTAGGGAAGGAACTCCTATACTACAATATTTCAATAATGTAGTCTTCTCCTATTTCACTATTATGTTACTGTAGAAGGTGTTTGAGAAATCTAAATATCGGAGGAGGTAATTGCAGAATTAGTTTTCAGTGCAAACTTTATTATTTACTTTCATTGGAAATGACTTAAAACTTAGTAATATGCAGCATACTCATGGTGGAAAAATTAATTCTGCAACTTATAATGATATAGAGTGATTGAATGTTTATAAGGAAACAACTTAGTATAACTGCAACCAAAATGCATCTTATGTATCAAGACTATAAAGGAGTAAGAATTTGGGTATCATAATAATAATTTAGCTGTTTTTTTTTAATTTATATGAGTAGAGCAGGTAAAATATTAATCAGTCTAGAATGAAATAGGCTTAGACTAAACAGACTACCAGTCAGAACAGAATGCTTCCCAGAAAGGAGGATGCTGGCTAAAGTAGACCTTGCAGGTTTCTGGAAGCCTCATAATGTGCCAAGAATAATTTTACAGTAGCTGGATCATGAGGCATCTGTAGGATCTGGTACAGACAAGAGAGGGTGAGCAGCATTAAAATGGTCATGATTACTGGCTGCTTATGAAATTTGCAGAAGTATTTTGAGATTTTATTAACAGGAAGGGCTATAGTGGGTATAATGTACAGATTATCACATATGTATATATCATAAATACATTATCACATTATTCCTTATATGCCATTTATTAGATATATGATTTTTTGGGGGGTTCTGTCAAATCATGCCATTTTATAATGTATCTCGGGTGTTCCCTTGGTTTCAGTGTGGAATGAGAAGAAACTATTATTTATTAGCTAAATCCAACATTATTTCCTAACATTTATTAAGATTGTGGTATCACACTAGGGTTTTCAGAAATCTAGTTTTCATGGAAACTACTAATGGCTCCCATAGAGTTATGTAATTTTCATTCTTAAATACAAGTTGTCTCTATTAGTAAAGCTTGCTGTCAATTTTTCCTTCTACTATTGAAAATTCACTAGAGTAGTTAGTGGAGGAGGGGAATTACTTATTGGGAGGAAATGTAGATTATACCACCCACACATGAAATGATAGGCTTTTGTATTTCTAATTCTCTTTTATTTTTAATCAAGAATGTATTGATGGGATGATTCACTGTAACTGAATTGTTAGAGCACGCCTGAGCTAGTCTCAATGTCAGCTATTCAAAGAAAAAAGCCTAGGCATTTTGGTGAATCATTCTATCATGTCTTTTTAGAGGTTTTCTGACTGAATGAAATTTAGAAGTTATTGAAACAGTCTTGAAAGAGTAGGATGATATTACTGATAAGATAATTCACTAAAACTGATTTTTTCAAGTTCTAAAAGATGCTAAGTTATGGTTCATTACATATATCTGTCACATTTGGTGTGTATAAATGCAAAAGACAATACAAATATTAAAATCAATTTTCCTAATGGCAGGCTTAAGAGAATGTTCAAATAAAATTTTCATTTTATATAGCTGTGTTATTCATGGTTGGTAGTGGGTAGGAAAGAATTAAGTCCCCTCCATGCCTTTATAGCTTTTTCCACCAACAATTGGGAGAGAATGAATGATGGACATAAAATGCTGATCTAAAGGTTTCAGAAGTTTTGCCAAGTTTTAATGAGCCTCACCAATCACCCATGTGGCAGCCTGATATTTTATAGCCCCTCTAATAAAGTTTCTTCCCTAGTGCTCAGTGACACCATCATCATGTACACAAAGTAGATAAATGCTCTTGACTAAAGATGAATTCTGGCAGGGCAGAAGAGTGCAAATTTGGCTTTAATTTTTATCCATGATCGTCTACCCTTTCTTTGAACTAAAGGTTAATGTATGTCAATTATTGCTGGGTCTGCTTGGGTTTAAAATGGTTTAAAACCTTTGTCAGCTATCCAAAGAAAAAGAAAGTCTAGGCATTTTGGTGAATCATTCTATCATGCCTTTTTAGAGGTTTTCTCACTGAATGAAATTTAGAAGTTATTAAAGCAGCTTGGAAAGAGTAGGATGATATTACTGATAAGATAATTCACTAAAACTATTTTTTCAAGTTCTAAATACTGCTAAGTTATAGACAAAAGCAATCTGAAGTTAACTATACACACAACCATATTTTCTGACTTATCCTATCATCTCTAACATTTTCAATTCTATCTCCTGTTTTTGTTATTTCTGACTTTGAACATGAAAAAAAGTATTTCCTAAATTTCAGTGGAAAGGTTGAGAGACCTATGAGGAGACTTCAAAAAGATCAGTGAAAAAAGCTGAATTGAAGTACACATTTATTTTGGTGCAAAAATATTTTAATCTATGCATAGTTTTTTGTAATACACATTTTCTGTGATCTTAAAGGCAACTCATGTTCTCATTTGTTTCTCTCTGAATCCATCCTCCCTATTCCATGTAAAAATCTTAGATTTCTTTTTCCTTCTTCTTACCTTTTTTTCCTGCATTTATCATCATTCACCCCACTATCAAATTGTGGAAATATGTAAATGCTGGCCAGACTAATGAAAGCACACTCTCAAAGAACATCAAGGATGTCTTTAGTTGAAGGTGATCTAGCTCCTCCTCAAATATACTCTGGTCAACTTGGACTTTTTGGCTTTTATTTTTATAGTAATATCCTTACTTTATGTAGTGATACACAGTTATTTATATTATACAGTGATAAACTTTACTTACTTTATATAGGAAATAATCTTACTTATGTGGTGAAGTCTTGATATGCTGTCCTTCCCCTCAAATTACTTCTTAAGATTCTCATCTTCTGTTTTTGGATACTAATTCTTTGTTATTTTTATTGGTTTATGGTCTACAGTATGATTTTTCAAACCTTACCTGGTAAATTGTTTCTTTAACCCTCATTGAGCCTCAAATTTCTTAATGCCTAATGGCTATTTAATTTCACTGAAAGGCTAACTTGACCCAAACCAGGTTTAAAATGACTTCAAGAAAATCCTTATCTAAAACTAGTCTCTTGAAAACCATACTTCTTGGCATACAGAATCAAAATGTTCATGTATTTTCTGATTTATTGTCTTCCTTTGTAAGTTAACAATCTTCTTCTGGGCTTATGCTCTGAAATACCAATCCCATTTTCCCTTTCTTTCCATCCATGGCCAATTCTATTTTTTTTTTTTTATTTTTTACAGTCAATCGATATTTTTAATAAGATTCATTCATTTATTTATTTATTTCATGAGTCAGAGAGAGAGATATAGCAGCCCTGACAGGGTTCTCTTATCTAGATTCCAATCACCTTACCAGATTACTGCAATATTCTCTTTGTTGTCCTCTCTCTGGGCAGTGACTTCCTCCCTCCATTTATCCTGTATTTTGCTACCAGGATATATAATTTCCCTCTGGCCCTGTTTTCATTGTGCCCATTTTTTTTCTCAAAGTATTTCATAGCCTACCATTTCTTTCTGCTTCCAGTTTAAAGCTTCTGCCACTATGTCGAGTTTCTAGGTTTCCATAAACTACCTTTATTCCATATCCTGATGTGTTTGAAAAGTGTTAAAACATGCCCTAAATATATACATATATAGTAATTTATCAAGTGTGTACATACATGCATACCTGCGTACATACACACTGTGGTATACACTTACATGATTGAAACACATTTTCAAAATAATATTTATACCTACCACATATAATTTATGCTCATTTTAAAATTCCATCCCATTATGGTTCCTTTACAAATGAATTTATGAACTCTCATTTTTTTTTTGTTGCTATAATCCCATAGTTTAAGATAGCCCAGTTTGTCTGACTTTCAGTTTAAAGGTTTTTGCCTTAGGGGGCATGTACTCACCAGAGAGAGATAGAGATAATGAGAGGGGAAAGTGAGAAATTACCCACAAAAGGGATGGTCACACTGCTATTCCTTCTCCTCCATTCTCCTCCCAGGATCTTGTGCATGTACAGACATGCACTGGCATAATTTTCAAGCCACCAGGTCTGAGACTCGAACTGCTGTTGGCCATGAGGGAAAGGGAGTCTAGTGACATAACTGGTATGCCATCTGCTGGCCCCTTATCTAACTTTTTAACCTCTCATACCCACTTTGTCCACTTTATCCAGTAGAATCTATCCTTACCCTTTGAATGCACACACTCTGGTTTGAGTTTCAGTCTGTTTTTTCCAGTCCAAGTGTCTTCCAATCATGTAGAACTCCCTGCCAGCCTAAGCTCTTGAAAAACTCCAGTCCAGGGAACTGGATGATGGTGTTGCAGTTAAATGTGATGGTCTGCACGACTCACTGACAAGAAAAGGTTCTGGGTTTGTATCTGGAGACCTCTCAAAGTATGCCAGGCAGGCATGTGGCCATGATCTGGAACTGGCTGCAACTGAGTGGGGGTGGATCATAGTGTCAAGACCCTGTTGTGGGTACTCTTTTTCTCTGTCTCACTCATGGAAGAAATAAATAAGTAAACTGTAAAAAAAATCTTGAAGAACATCTCCAGTTCCTGTGAAGTATAACATTTTCAAATTGTCCCATACAAGCTAACCCGTTAAGTCTCTGCTAATTTTGTAATGATCTTAAAACGTAAATGTTATCTTTTCTTTTCTATATAGTTTTTAAAATCAGTAAGAGTAGAACTGTGTCCCTTATAACACTTTACATGATCAAAATAAAGGTAGGAGGTATTTTTTTTTGACAGAACAAATAAAATAGTAATTCATTTTTTAAACTGCTGAACTTACATGATATGAAAAGAAAATAATTTATGAGGCCTAGGTACGAATCTTTGCTCTACTATTCACAAGTCATATGATCTTGAGCATTGTGAAATAGGAACCTGAGAACCTGCCTCAGAAAATGGGCAAAACGATGAAACTAGATGGTTTATGAAAACCCCTGGCATGGGGTCAGCAGGTGGCGTGGTGGTTAAGGCACTGGACTCCCACATGGTTGACCATGATTCGAGTCCCAGACCCAGAGACATGAAACTCTCAAAGGTACGTGTGTGTGTGTGCATGCCAAAAATCCCAAGAAGAGAATAGAGGAGAAGGGATTACAGCATGGCCATCTCTCCTGGGGAGGTGATTTCTCACGTTCTCTCTCTCTGTCTCACTCGGAGTCTCTGGTGAGCACATACGCCATACAGCAAAAATTTCTCTCTCAAACAAAACAGAACAAAACAAAAACAAATAACTGTGTCATATACTGGACATCCAATGACTGTTAGTGTTAAACACCCTATTCTGGAGACCAGCAGGTGGCACACTAGTTACCTTGTTAAACTCCCAGAATAGTTGAACAGTTCAAGTCCCAGACAAAGCAGCTTAAAACTTACTCTGGGCATGTGTGTGTGCATGCCCAGGATCCTAGGAGGAGAATGAAAGAGAAGGGATTGTGGCATGGCCATCCCTCATAGGGGTGATTTCTCACTTTCTGTCTCTATGTTTCTCGCTGTCTCTCTGGCAAGCATAGGCACCCTGTTTTTTGTTTGTTTGTTTGTTTTTACTTATTTATAGCATTTTCAAATAGAAACCTTTCTCCAGTCCTCTGTGTTACACTTTTCTAATAATGCCAATTGCTCACTAGACAAATATTACAAGCAGAGTCCAATGAAGAAAGTCTGTGTGTCTTCAGGTCCAATGGGGAAAGTCTGTGTGCCTTCAGGTTCCTGTCTCCTGTCCTAGCACTCAGTGCATGACTAATGCTCTAGAGACAAACAGATATAAAACCAGAATCCTTGTTATATTTCTTTAGTAGAAGATTTGCTGCCACCAATTCTAAAAGTTCATTATACCAAATCAAGTTAATTTAAAAAGTTGTATTTAAAAATAAAAAAGTTTCTGCAACTAAAAAGAAAATGTTTTGAGCTCTCAACTCATTTTGCGGGTAGCAGGCGGGTAGTTTTGCTTTTAGCATAACTAGTTTTTCACCAACTGTAATGTGCTATTCTTTTTTTTAAAAAAAAATTTGTGAAGCAAAGGTTTTGTATTTTAAGATAAACTAGGACACTAAGTTTTAGAAGCACATATTGCATCAGATTTTAGAACTAAATTTAAATTCATTTTCAATGTTCTGCACTGTGATATATGCAGATTAAAAAGAAAGTGACACACATAAAATCATGTCTGTTAAGCATTTTAAATGAAAAAAAAAAAAAAGAAAACCAACTTTTGTACTCACCAAGTCTCCCAAGATTGTGCTTTCTGGTATAATTATCTAGCATCAGTGATATGCTCTTAGGTAACAGAAACTGGTGGCAGATATAGAGGGCAAGGTGGGTGAGAAAGCAAACTGCCTATAAACATGACTTGTTACTATTAGTTAACCTCTACCCTCAAAGCAAATGCACTATATAAGATGTTTCTCTGTTTCACTTGGTTTCTATTCTGTGTGGTATACAAACATGTTGTGCAGAAAAATTTCAGATAGACTTTCTACTTTTACCCATTCCGTATTTTGATTTACTTACCCACTTTTCTCCCCATTTTGGAAATTTGCTCCTAACACATTAAACTTACATTTTATATAAAAGCATGAACTCTGTTGGTTTTAGTTTATTCTATTATTATGTGAGTATTAAAATAGGTATGTTATATTATTATTTTTAATTATTTTATTTAACATTTTATTTATTTATTTATTTATTTATTTATTTATTTATTTATTTATTTATTTATATTTGACCAGAGAGGGACAGAAAGAGAGAAAGAGAAAGTGAGAAAGCAAGCCGTGACTTGAACTGCAGTTGGCCATGTGAGAGTCCAGCTCCCTTAACTACCATGCCACCTGCCAGCCCCACTATATTATTATTATATTAAGAATGTGTGAGAATATATGATCTATAAAATAATTCTGAATCTTATGAATATATATCAACCAAAATTATAAAAACTTTTATGTAGTCAAATTAATTAATATTATTCTAAGTTCAGATTACCTCTGTTCCTCTTATTAATAAGATTTGAAAATTACCTTTTTATTACATATTTCTTACTTTCATAAAGGTAGAAAAGTTTATGTGAAATGAAAATATTAGATCTGGACCATTCTTATCTAAAAAGAAGCTTTAATAAAGCTTTAATTCTTTTAAGATTCAATTATTTTATTATGTTCCCCAAAATATATCTAGTAACATTTACTTCTGATAAGCATGGCTGACATCTCTTCCTTAATAAATGAGCATTATTATAGAAGTCATTAAGTACTGAATAAAATGTTACCTTCAGTGAGATTATATTACATATCAATAAAATTTTGACCTTCTTATTCTAGGAAGAGGAAGAACAAGAATTTCTAAAATGTCATTCTGATATTTCTCAGTGTTGGAAGTTAAAGGGATAACATCTTCTGAAAAATCTAGTTTTAAATAAATTCACAGAAAATAAGAATTTGAAAAATGTTAAAAGACCTCTGACTTAAGCTCATACAGATTTTAAAAACATTTTTTATTTGTAGTGCCTTAAGAAAAGGGTGGGAGAGTTTGCAGGTAAATTTTTTATCTTTAACATTCTCTCTTATGTAACATAGGCTAAATAATTATTTTATTTCATATCACTATATTGTCAGTGACAATAATCATCATTAACTCTCAGTTGATGAATTTCAAGAAATGACTGGCTCTAAATCTTGACTCAGATTTCTCTCTCTTAAGTTCAATTGTTTATGGGTTGGGAAAATCTATTAGAAGATACTGATCATTAGTGTGTACAGTAAAGCCCTCTCCTTCCAACTGCTACGCCTTGTAGAGCAAATAGTGTACCATTAACATGATGATCCATCCTAGGCAAAATTCAGCCACCAGCTGCCTTTATTTTTCCACCTGGAACTCTTCTCCCTGTTGTTTTCTTTTGTACAACTGTTTGTCCATAGGGACTAGGAACTAATTCAGAAATTATAAAAAAAATACAGTAAAGACTGTTTTATATGTACATGTGTATGTATGTACACCTAAGTATGCACATGCATGTGTGTATCTGTGTGTGTGAGTGTGTGTGAGTGCATGTGTGTATATATGTGTCATTCCAAAACAGAAGTAAGCTGGAGAAATAGAGTTCAAAATAGTGAGTTACATTTCATTTTCCGAATCTCATAGAATTTTACATCATCACTAAATTGTTTCCTTGACTTTGTCTTAATATGTGCATCAAAAGTTTTTAAATAAAAAAACTTAATGAATTATCTAAAAATGAATGAAATGCAGTAAAGCAAAATCCAGATTGTGTAGTTTAATATAAAAATACAAGTATTTCTTATGTCTCTTTGAAATTTATTTCTTAGAGATTGATTCCTTTTATCCAACTCATGGTTAATTCCCTACATGCAATTGTGAAAGCTCTATGAGGTAAAGACTGTCACTGTAGATTTAGAGATTTGCATAATGTCTGGCATATATAAGACAATCACTGGATATGTTTTGGAAAGAAAAGAACAGATGAATGAATGAAAATATAAACAGTACATGATTTCAAGGTCCATGATTAACAAAGCTATTGAAAAAATGATTTTCCACATCATATCTTCTGCACTTTTTAGCTTTAAAGGATGTTAGACTTGAAGTCTTACAAAACAAATAAACCAAGAACTTGTTTTCAGAATCTACACTTATTAAAATGAACCCTTAGAGATAAATATCCTCCTCCCTTTTATTTAATTTGACACAGGGCACTTGTGCTCACCAGAGACAGAAAGAGAGAGAGAGGAAGAGAGAGGGGAGAGAAAATAAGAAAGCACCCTTTAGGAGAAACGGCCGCTGCAATACATCTGCTCCATTCTCCTCTCAGAATTTGGGGCACCCAAACGCACATGCCCAGGGTGCTTTTCAAGCTACTGGTTCTAGGACATGAACTGGTAGTCAGCCCTGTAGGATCCAGCCATCTAACTGCCATGCCACTGGCTGGCTCTAGAGATAAATATTTTTATATGGTTTGTTTTGCTTTATTGTTTTCTTTTTATTTTTGAAAAACAGCCTGTATTATTCATACTTGCATTTCTATAGTTTGCATACTGTAGGTTATGCTTCCTATTTCTATATTATTTCATTTCTATTACTATTCTTCCTATTTTATACTATAGCTTTTACTTCCATTACATTTTTTCCGTCTTTTATGGACTTATATAATTTTAAATACATAGATTGCATAGTAATATACAAGAGGTCTTTAAAGAGTTCATGAAATGTATATTAGGAAAAATCTATGCATGGGTTTCAAAATTTTCTTGCACCAACATAAACTTCCAGTTTACTTCCATTTTTCCATGAATTTTGGAAATAACCTCATATATAGCAGTCAATAACAACTAGTCTTATTATCATTTTTTTAAATTTACCATTTTTACCTTATTTAAAAAATTCTTCTTACTCCCAAAACTTTAATTTTACCAAAACCATAAGTTCCATTTCAATTTCCATTCTGCCAGTGGTGTAAATGTCTAAATGAATACCAATTTATTATGGCTGTCAGGAAAACTTTTATTGTCTCAGACTTCTAATACGTTTTCCATTGCTGACTTTAAGAGAATGTCTAAAAGCACAATGCAAATTCTAACACTGAATAGCAGAATTTGAGAGCTAGAAGGCCAGATATTTCCCTTTATTATTAATGGTAATGACAGCTATTGGTAATTGCCTGCTTCTACCCATGAATTACTGAGATAAGGAAATCTATGAACTACAGTAACAATTTGTGTCAATTATAATTCAACAGCATTTACTATTTTCTGGTGTCAAGGCAGAACACATAGTAAGAACTCAGTAAGCTGTGGTTTATGAAGAGTTTTTTCTATCTTCATCCCAAAGGCCCTCTATGAATATGTATAGAGAAATACACTGTTATTTCTATGATTAAGTTAACTGAACTTTGAGTTAATTTAGAAAAAATTTTATGAACCTGTGTTGCTCTTCGATGCACTGATACTGAGAATTTCTTGTTCATGAATTCAGGTACACTTACCCTTTTTGCTAATCAACTACATATTTTCACATTCATAGAAATAATATACAGTAATTCTAATTTGATTAATGGTGTCAGTTATGCTTTTACTTCTCAAAAATGAAATTTAATTACTTGGATTTAAAATATTTATAAGGAAAATTTCTCCATTTTTAAAAGATAATTGCAGATACCCAGGCTGAGAGGTAGTGTACCCAGTGTGTCATTGCCATGGATCCTGTGAGTAAGGACTGCAAATAACAGAGAACACCAGTCATCTACAGGGCAGCTCCCACTGAACTCCAAGCTTTGGCAAATTACCCTGTTCTTGTATTATAATACATATTATATTGTGAATCATTTAATGATGTCCTGAGACTCTAAAAGTGGTTCGCTGATTAGAATAAAATATTAATATATGCCAAAAATTTTGGTTGCCAGATTGTTGACTTACAAATAATGGTTTTTGCGAAATAAAATTTTATTATTTCATGGTACTGGAGTCTTATAGTAGAAAGACCTAAGGATTTCTACAAAAACAAATCATTCATGGGCCAGACTGTGTCATGGTGGTTAAGGTGACTGGATCACACATGGTTGACTGTGTGTTTCAAGTTCCAGACTTGGCAGCTTGAAAAACATGCTGGGCATGTGTGCATGTATCCCCAAAATCACTAGAAGAGAACGGAGGAAAAGGGATTGCAGGGTGGACTTCCCCATAGGGGTGCTTTCTCACTTTTCCTTTCTCTTTTTCTTTTTCTTTCTCTGGTGAGCTCATGCTTCCTGTTGCCAATTTTTTTTAAAATACTGAATCAATGGGACCAGCAGATGGCATAATGATTACGTCTCTACATTCCCACATGGCTGACTGTGGTTCGAGTCCTGGAATCAGAGGCTTGAAACACGCTGGGTGCATGTGCATGTGTGCCCAATATCCCAAGAGGAGAATGGAGAAGAAGGGATTGTGGAATGACCATCCAACCTGGGGGGTGATTTCTCACTGTCTTCCTGTCTCTGTCTCTTCGGCAAGTACACACCCTATAACAAAAATTTCTCTTTAAAAAAAAATACTGAATCATTTATTAGGCACGTAACTTTGGATAAATAATATACTCTATTATTTTTATTGTCTGTAAAACAGGAATGATAACCTCCACAAGTGGAGAAACCCAATAGCACATTATCATTACTGATATCATTACTTAAAAGTCAATGATAGCTTGGGTTTTCACAAACCACTTGAGTACTGGTACATTTTGATGGTATTATTTCTTTTGTTCTTTGGAAAAGAAATTAGAAGATTATTGAAATAAAAATAGTTCTTAAAGTAGTTTCTAAACCAACAGCATCAATGTCACATGCCAAACTTATTACAAATACAAATTACCCAGCCTAACAGCAGATCTGTTGAATCAGAAACTCTGAGTCAGACCAGCAGATGGCAGAATGGCCGACCTCAGTTTGAGACTCAGACCCTGTGGCTTGAACCTCATGCCAGGCACATTTGCGTGTGAGCGCAAAATTCCGAAAGGAGACTGTAGGAGAAGGGATCTCTCTAGGGGATGATTTCTCTCTTTCTGTCTCTCTGAGAAGTGCATGCGCCCTATAGCAAAAACCCCTCCCTCTAAAAAACAAAAGAAACTTTGAGTCTAAAATCCGTATTTTAAGCCCAGCTAATGATTTTGATTTATGCTAAAGTTTGTGAACCACTGTCCTGGAATATAAATTATTATTACTAACTGATGAATACACATCACTCTAATGAATAGGCTGAGATGTTAGTAACTCAACAAGTATTTAGTGAATAACTACCTATAAGGCCACCATGAAGGACTGAAGATATAAACTCTCATTAAAGCACAAACATAGCTCCCTCTTTCATCAAGTTCATGCATAAAATTATTAGCATTCAGGAAGAAGTCTAGGTAGGATTTTCCTTGTTAAAAGTTTAATTATTATTAATTGAGTTCTTAATGGCATTTACTGCTTCACATTCTCAAACAACTTCTGTTCTATTGTGATACCAAACAGTCTAATCCATCACCCTGCTTTTACTTTTCATAATGTGCACAGAAGTGCTGAATGGGATAATATGTTAGCTTAAAGGCATCCCATTACGCTTCATCCATTTATGATGAAAAATGATTGTGTTGCCTTTTGAGAATGTCAGAATGATTATGTAACACTTTATTGTGCTGAATTATTTTGGATATGACATTTTTGGTAAGAAAAAACTAGTACTTCAAGAAATTACTTTAGAATTCTATTTTATTCATTCCAGATACTGCTTGTGTAAATTAAATATTACAAGAAAAAATGGTTTTTGAAATTTTTTTATTTCTTCTGCCAATATCCCTAAACATTTAAGGGAAATGTTTATGCTAAAAGAAGAAAATCTTATCATTTATTATTTTAGAATGGTTTTATTTTACTCTGTAAAATATTATGTTTTCTAAATATTTCTACCGCCTCCAAATTTGTTACAAATATATCAAAATAGATTTTTTCTTCTTGGACCAACCTCACAGCCTAGTGGCTAAGGGAGCTGCATCTTACATGGCCAACTATGGTTCTGGCTCCGGTGGCTTTAAAAACATGCCAGACATGCATGCGTGTGTGTCCTGAATTCTGAAAGGATGGAGAAATGAAGAAGAGGGGATGGATCGCAGGATGACCACAACCACGGGGGGACGCTTTCTTTTTCTCTCTCTGTCTCTTCTAAAGGACACATGCTCACTGGCAATTTAAACAATTAGAATAAAAATTTCCTCCTTTTAAAAATGGACAACTCTTGTCCCTATTCTCATGTAAAAGTAAATATAACTTTAAAAGAAATAAAACATGGGCCAGCTGGTGGTGTGGTGGTGAAGGCAGCCAGTCCCCACATGGCCAACTGTGTCGTTCAAGTCTGGACGTGCTGGCTTGAGAAACATGTTGGACATGTGTGCATGCTTGTCTAAAATCATGAGAAGAGAATGAAGGAGGAAAGTGGAGGGAAAAGGATTGCTGCGTGGCCATTCCCCCTTGGCGGAGCTTTTTTACTCTCTTTCTTTCTCTCTCTTTCTAGCAAGCACACATGACCCATAAGACATAAATGAGAGTAAATAAAACATGAATTTTACATAAAAGTGTAACATTAAAGTCAATACGGGCATATATAATAACATTATAATATTAGAATATTAGAATATATATTATATATAATATAATATATAATATATAATATATAATATATAATATATAATATATATTATATATTAATATAATATATATTATAATATTAATATTATATTAATATTATATATATATAATATATATATAATATTTTATATATAATATATATAAAATATATATATATATAATATTCTAATATTTCTCCTTATAATAATATTATAAGGAGAAAAAGGCCAGCAATATATTTTTGTTAACTCCTTTACCTTAAAGCCCATCTTTCCAAACACTACCTCAATACACAACAAATAGTAAAATACACAGGGCAAGCAAACAGTTGCACAGGGTGACTTCTACTACTCTAAGCAGGAGTTCTGCAAAGAGCTTTAAATGTTATGAGAGCATCAAAGGCCTAGCACTTCAGCATTTGCCATTCATGCCATTCATTGATGATTACTGTATTTTGCAATCTCAAGCATAAGGAAAATAAAAACTGTAGAAGTTTGTTAGCGCTAACGAGTGATATCTTTGTTCACGTACATATTAATACCTTCTTAAAACTTGGTAATAATTTAACTCAGGAATGCACTATTCCATTATGAATGGATAATAAAAAAATTGTGTTCTTTACCATGACAAGTGGACTATATGCTTCACAAGGTACTTAATGGAGCATTTAGAATTAGGGTTTGAAATATCCTGGGGTTAACCTGTTCTAAGCAAAGTGTTTTATTAGTGTTGATGGGTGAAAGGAGCAAATGAATTGTGTATAGGTAAAAATGGCATGCTCAATAAGTTACTTTAAAATACTAATATTGTAACATTACCTGGCAAATGCCCAAAATAGGCTGTTTACTTTTTTTATTTTCTACAATGTTGAACCTGATTATTTTTCTTTTTATTTTCTTTTAAATAGAGATTTTTGCTATAGGGTGCATGCGCTCACTGGAAAAACAAAAGGAGAAATCACTCCCAAGGGGAGAATGGTCACACCACAATCCAGTCTCCTCTCCGGATCTTGGGCACAAACACACACATGCTTGGTGTGAGTTTGAAGTTGCCAGGTCCTAGACTTAACTGCGGTCGACCATGTGGGAGTCCAGCAAGGTAACCGTTACACCATCTGCTGGTCCCAAACCTGGGAATTATTCTAAAACGGTTTAAATTTCTTCACCATTAGTCTTCCCCCACCTCCCCACCCCCCGTCCAGGAGGCTCAGTGGATGTCTCCAAGCTCTGCCAGTGAGAGAGTTATTTATTGTAATGCAAGGTTGATAAAATATCTGTTTTTCTTATAAAAGACAACTTATGTATGTTTGTATTTTCTTGTTTTAAGGTCTTCAACTTGATTCTTACCGGTATGACTTGGTTCTCTCCACCTTCATAGCGCGGGGTGTGTGTGTGTGTGTGTGTGTGTGTATGTGTGAAACAAATGATTTTACATTTATAATGTAAAACCCTCACTCTTGCACTTGGGTAAGTACTGGTAGGACAGAAGTACTAAAAGGTAAATGCATAATTGATGAATTGATGATGTCTTGAACTTCCTAAGGCTTTAAAATGAGAACCAGGAACATAAATTGTTTTACTAAAAATGAAAATGCCCTCTTTCACGACAGCAGTTTGCTGCAGTTGCACCTGTTATTTTGCTGTGATTCACAGTTTGATTGAAATCTGGCCCTTGGCAACCTTTTACCTTCTAAATGTTCCAGAAAAAAGAGGCCTGACCATTTATATTCTCAAATCTGATTTTAAGCAAATTCTAAATTTATGAATAGAAGATAACTTTTTGAACAGAACAATTTGATAAAATAGGAAGGATTACTCATAACTGCTTATAATGACACATAAAACAATCATCTAAAAAGTTAATATATGAGATATAATGGTTGATCATTTTAATCTTATCTTTTAAAAAGTATTAATTCAATGCTACTTATGTTATAAGAAAGATAGAACTACATTCACAAGATGTATGCAACTTAATATTAAAATGCTTTTTCAAAAGTTCAGAAAGGAAGAAATACAAATTAAATGGGCAATTTAGGGAAACAACTTTAAACACAATATATAAAACATTCAGGCTACACAATTTCTGTATTTGAGTATTGAACTTGGCATGAATTTCTTGAAAGCTTAAGGAACATATAGAAAGGTACACTTAAAAAAGAGAAAACATCTGTTTCTTAGGAGAAGCAAAGTTTTCCTTGGTACTTAAATATTAAAAAGTATCTCTCGGGAACCAGCAGTTAGCATAATGGCTATGTCGCTCGACTCCCACGTAGTCGATCGCAATTCACGTTGCGGACCCGGTGGCTTAAAACTCACGCTGGGCGCGTGTGCATGCGTGCCCAAGATCCCGAGAGGAGAATGGAGGAGAAGGGATTGTGGCGTGACCATCCCCCCTGGGGGGTGATTTCTCACTTTCTGTCTCTCTGTCTCTCTCTCTGTCTGGCGAGGGCATGCGCCCTATGGCAAAAACCTCTCAGAAAAAAAAAAAAAAAAGTATCTCTCAAGTGGGACTTCACATAGAGGGACTTCATGATAGACATATAAATTACTGAGTAAATAGTGCCCTAACAGTAAATTTGTTCAGTGAGTTTATATCTCTTAGGGCCCATTTATGAAAACAAGCAACAAGCATTAAAAGTCAACTCACTGTGATCTTTCAAACACAAAACTGAGAATTTCTGGCAGAAATATTTTCCCAAATATTTTTTGCTCTTCCTTCTTTTTTCAATTGTATTTTTGCATGAGTTAAAGATAGTTTAATGCTCTTTCATCTGAATAGAGTGAGAGATATAAGAATCTTTTCTTGTTGACTGGAGTTGTTTTTGTTTTTGATTTTAATAATAAAAAAAAGCAATGGGCTGGTCCCACTGCATAATGGTTAAGCACTGTGCACTGGGAGCCAGATCCTACATAACTGTGTTTAGAATTCCAGGTCCTGTGGCTTGAAAAACACACTGAGTATATGCATGTACATGGCCCAAATCCTGACTGGAAGCAAAAATGGAGGAAAAAGAAATGTGGTGTGATAACGCCACATTAAGGGTGCTTCCTTTCTATTTCTGATGAGTATAATTACCCTCTAGCTATAATTGAATAAAAGCAAACTAAGGGTATATCAGTATTCATTCTAATCATTCTAAATAGTCATTTAGGGTATGTCTATGAGTATTGCAAAGTAAGTAACAATCCAAGATGCATGATCTGTTAGATAAAATAAAACATCACATCTCCTACAGCAATTTTATAATTACTGTCTATATGTGTGTGTATCTCTCTCATTGAATTGGGAATTCTTTACTGGAGGGACCACTTTTTGTTCATAGCATTATGTCTAGCATACATTAGACACTTGATAAAGGAAATAAAATAGTGCGAAAGTGGTCTAGTATAACTTTTCCATAAGCATAATCTATGGAACATTTTTCTATTTCTGAATTTTAAAAATTATACAGTTTTTTTGTTTTTGGTTTTACTTTTGCTTTTTGTTTGTTTTTGCCATAGTACATGTGCACTTGCTAGAGAGAGACAGGAAGAAGGAACTTAAAAACTTGCTCCCAATGTGGGCCGGTCATACCAAAATGCCTTTGCTTCCATTCTCTCCTTGGGATTTTGGGCATGCACGTACACATGCATGACATGATTTCAAGCCACCATGTCCAAGACTCAAACCACATTTGGCCATGTGGGAATCTGGTGCCTTAACCACCACACCACGTGATGCCCCCATATTTAAAAACTATTTTCGAAAATGTATTTATTCATACTGCTTATATTTTTAAAAAGTGACAGAATCAGATATGTATATGTGGGTTCAATATACATTGCTGAGTGTTTTGACTTCTGTCAAAATTTCATCTATAATGTGGTTTGATCAGGCTGCCACTTATATACCTGGACTATGGCAAAAACAAACTTCATGGACAATAAATTCTAGAATTTTGTTCAAGATTGTAGCATATGATATGTAGAGTGTGTAGAAAAGATTTGAAATATCTGTGATATCTGTGTGTAATTTTCTAAAATTCAGGTGTGTTTCGTTAATATAAATTATAATTCAGGTTAAGGCTTTTGCAAAATTTTTGTTTGAATTTTTTTTCTCAAAGTGTAACTTCCTCGATACTTTCTTCATTAATTTTGTGGTACACTAAATTCACAAAAGAAAAAATGTAAGTTTCAATAAGCCTTAGAGCCAACCATTGTCATTTTCCTATTCTGCTTCAAGAAGGAGATTTCTGCTATGGAAAGTGAGAATGTGTTATAAATAATCTATATCTACGTATAGCAAAGTGTATATGAAACACAGGGAAACTTAGCTTTTCTTTTTTTTCTTTTTTTGTTTTATTTCTTTTTCTTGGAGAGTTTTTTGCTACAGGGTGCATGCACTTGCCAGAAAGACAGAGAGAGACAGAAAGTGAGAAATCACCCCCCAAGGGTGATGGCCACACCGCAATCCCTTCTCCTCCATTCTCCTCTTGGGTTCTTGGGCACACATGCACAGGCGCCTGGTGTGAGTTTAAGCCACTAGGTCTGGGACTCGAAGCGCGGTCAACTACATGGGAGTCCAGCGACATAGCCATTACACTAACTGCTGGTCCCTCAGGGAAACTTAGCTTTTGATCTTTGTTTTTCATTACTAAAAATAGATGAATTTATATATCTTTTAAGATGGCTCAAACTCACATTATAAAGTGTTAGTATACTAACATTCACTAATGTATGGGTCAGTTCTCTTAGGTAACTTGTACTTACCTAAAGGAACGGTTTTTCAGCAATAATCACAAATGCAAGGATGCTAAATAGATTGATCAAATATCATTGGCTTATCAGAGTATCATGTTGGGAAGATTTCTGAGAACAAACCTGAATGTTTGACAAAAGATTACAATTATTGGTCTGCAGACTACGAGAGATTAGGGTTTATCTAACTTCTGCAGTCCCAGTAGATGACGATCTACCATATTATGCCTGATAATAGAGTGACTTAGGTATTTGCCACATTGCCCCCACAATCCTTCAACTAGGTGAATGTGAACCTTAAATATCTATGTATCTTATAATGCTTATCTCAGAACTCTACACGTGGAAAACTACAATAGAATTGGAATCATGTTAAAATTGGTTAAAATTGTTTTCTGTTCCTTCTCCTGCTGCAACATTACAAACAAAGGGATTCAGAATCTAAAAAAAAAACAAGATTAAGAAGCTAAAATGACCTTTTATAAAAAAGTCCCACATGATGGGTATCAAAAAAACATGAAGACAGCCTATTTAATTGAAGTTATTGCTTTCTTACAGATATCTTGCAGTTGCTAGTGCATAGGACTTATGATTTATAAATGTTCACAGATGTACATTGCTATGCATAATACAGAAGATAATATACATAGCTGCTGCTGCAAGGAAGCAGAGATACCACATGTCCTCTGAAATATTGTCTTAAAAGAAATGTAATAATATCATGTATTTTACATTGCTGTAGATACGTTATCAAGACAGTTACATCACCTGGAGTACAAAATCAGAAAGTCTCTAACCCTTCTCTAATCATTAGAGAAGGGCTTGAGACCACTACGTTTATCTGAGACAGATGGTTGAGCATCTCTGGAAAAAAATCTTAAAACCCTAATAGGCACTGGCTCCCTCACTTGTCAAACAATGCTGTTTGTTGCTGGTTTGGAGCTGGGTTTTGTCCTAGTCCATTACATATATTATCACATTTACTCTTCTCAGGAACCTTTTGCACTTCAGATTGTAATACTTATTTTACAGATTAAAAAAAAAAAATAATAGTAATAAGCTTCCCAAAGTCAGGCAACTGCTCAATGGCAGATTAGAGATTCAGATCTAGGCCTCTCTGACTCCAGTAGCCATGCTTTTTCTGTGTGGTGACTCATGGTATATGAAAATAACTTTTCGGGAACCAGCAGTTAGCGTAATGGCTATGTCGCTGGACTCCCACGTAGTCGACCGCGGTTCGCGTCTCGGACCCGGTGGCTTACAACTCACGCCGGGCGCGTGTGCGTGCGTGCCCAAGATCCCGAGAGGAGAATGGAGGAGAAGGGATTGCGGCGTGACCATCCCCCCTGGGGGGTGATTTCTCGCTTTCTGTCTCTATGTCTCTCTCTGTCTGTCTGGCGAGCGCACGTGCCCTCTAGCGAAAAACCTCTCCCAAAAAAAAAAAAAAAAAAAAGAAAAGAAAAGAAAATAACTTTTCATTTAAGGAAGACTTAGAAGTTATTGGTAAGAAAGAACTTATTCTAGCATTTCAACCTTCCTGTTTGTTTGTTCTTTAGACCAGAGTTTGCTTGTTTTCAGATTTAAATTTTGTGGTGGCGTTCTTACTCTGTTCCCTTTAGTTCCCTGTTTCTTTTCCACTTCCGTTCACTTTACAAGAATAAAATACCCAACAGCTCATTCTGTCCATGTCCCTGTGCTCTTAGACATGCTCACAGGAAGGACCCAGGACGCTTTACTCTCTAACTGTGGAAATTGCAGCAGTCAGAACAAGGTGTTCCTAACTACCTTATATTACTTGAATTCTACAGATACATACTCCTATTCTGTGTGTAGCTCAAGATAAGATGATCTTAGAAAATGAACTTTCAGAGAAGGTTACATGCTGTGTTTCAGGATTACCAGAGGAGCCTTCAGTGTCAACCTCTCAATGCAGGCAAGGACCTACTTCATGGTTTCTTTCTCATGTTTCTAATGTGCTACATTTAAAATTATAGATTTTCAAAGATAATGGCCAATCGGTGCGTGTCAAAATGTGGATCTGAAAATGAGGCTCAGAAATTGCTAGGAGAAAATACCTGGTAATCTCAGGGAAGATGTCACCCTATTTTAACCAGAGGTGCTCCATCTAAATTGGATTTTTTTTAAAAAAAATATGTTATTCTTGAAAAAAAATGAAATTTGACCTTCAGTGCAGTTTATATTCCTCATTTGTTGCTGCATCCTAGTCCTTGTCCTTCTCTCTCTTTCATCATCAAACTCTCTTGCAAGTATAAAATCTTAAACAATTTCATTCCAGTTTATCTGGTGAATTGATAGGGATAAAAGAGATTTTAATGGAAAGTAATTGTATTTTCAGATTACTGAACTATATAACATCAATTGATTCAGGCAAACTTTAATATATCACTAATTAATGAATCCGTTTGTATCTGTAAAGTGAACTAAGAATATAGATTTTGTGGTTACTTATTAATTTTAATGATATTAAAAACTAAAGTATGTTCTTAATTACTAACCAACTGGGCAGAAGAGTTAATAGGTCAATGAATAGCTAAAAAGAAGAAAATACATAGTGTAATTTGACTAGCTCTGATATGTGTGTAACTCAAGGTCATGAATCAGAACTTTTGAAACTATTACAATTGGAAGATAACAAGAAATACAATTAATATATAAATGGTGCAACTTTAAGCAATTCAATAAAGAAAACCTCTCTAAGACTCTCTTTTCTTATGTGAGCAGGAGAAATAACCTTAAAAGTATATCTATATTGAAGAACATATGTATGAAAGAAATGGGAATGAATAAACATTATAAGAACAGTGACTATCAAATATTTGGAGAGATTGTCCTGGCGATTACTGAATGGGTACCACAGTGAATTTACAGAAACCACAGCTCTAATAGTCTCCAATATTCTCAGCATCCTTTCTTAGCTCACCACTGAGCGGAGTTTTGCAAAGTGATGCCATCTGTGACACACCAATTGCTTCCATGCAAGAATAAAAAGTGGATTGCATATCAAGATATTAGGTACATGTTACATCTGAGTTAGGTCTTGGCATACAAATGATCAAATGTTTTCTCTTTCTCTCTCTGGCTCTCTCTCTCATTTCTTATTTCTCTTTCTTCCCTTCCTTTTTTCCTTTACTCATTTCTTCTCTTATCTACCTATTACCTATCCACCTATCTACCTATCTGTATGATCTATCTATCAAATATCAATCTATCTATTCATCATCTGTCATCTCTCTAACATAGCCAGCACCTCATGTAGTTATTATTTATTTATTTATTTATTTGGTGAGAACATTTCAGAGCTAATCTCAGCATATTTCAAGTGTACAATAGAGTATTTTTAGCAATAGTAAGTACCATGTTGTACACTCTATTTCCAGAATACATTCTCTGGCATGATTATAACCTCAGGTCCTTTTTTGTGAGAGATTTTTGTTCTAGGGTGTGTGCTCTCACTGGAGAGACAGAAAGAGACACAGAGAGGGAAAGTAAGAAATCACCTCTCGGCGGGGGGGAGGGAGGATGACCATGCCACAATGCCTTTTCTTCAATTTTCTTCTTGGGATTTTGGGAATGCATGCACATGCACCCAGTGTGAGTTTGAAGCCACTGGGCTTGGGATTTGAATCACAGTGGGCTTTGTGGGGGTCCAGGGCCTTAATCCACACCACCTGCTGGCCTTGAAACCTTAAGTTCTTTGACCAATGTTAACCCATTTCTCCCAATCTCCAGCTCCTGCAACCACAGTTCTATTTCTTCTATGAATTTGACTTTTTAGGAAGGGGAATACATTGACTCTATAGATAGCTTTGAGTCCATTTTAACAATATTAACGTTTCCAATTTGTTATCATGAAATATCTTTTTGGTTATCTGGGTCTTCTCCAGTTTCTGTCACCAATATTTATACCTTTTGGTAAATAAAACTTTTACTTTCTTGGTTAAGTTTATTCCTAAGTATTTTACCTTTTGATACTATTTTAAGCGGTGTTTTTATTCAGTTTCCTTTCAGATAGTTTGTTGTTAGTATAGAAACACAACTGAACTTGAATGCTGATTGTTTTTCTTAATCCAGAAACTTTATTAAATTTGTTAGTTTTAGCAGGTGTGTGTGTGTGTGTGTGTGTGTGTGTAGTTTTTAATGTTTTCTATATATAAGATTATGACTTCCATAAAGAGAAACAACCCAACTTTTTCCATTCTGATTTAATAGCTATTCAAAATTTTTCTTATCTAATTGCTCTGGCCAAGTCTTCCAGTACTATGCTGAGCAGAAATGATGAAAGTAAACATCCTATCTTGTTTCTAATTTTAAGGAAAAAAGGTTTCATTGTTTTATGAGGGGGTATGTTGTTAGCTATGGATTTCTCAAATATGCCTTTGCTTACTAGGTATATATTTTTTTCTATCTAATTTTCTGAAAGATTTTTTTTTATCATCAAAGGACACTAAATTCAATTCAGTGTCAAATATTTTTTTCTGCATTCATTGAGATGATCTTAAGAGTTTTATTCTTTATTCTGTTAATATGGTTTATCACATTTTTTGATTGTTTATATTGAATCACCTGTGCATCTCAGTGATCACTTATCCATGGTGTATGATCATTTTGCTATTTAATTCAGTTTGCTAGTATCTTGTTGATAGTATTTGTCTATGTTTATCAGAGATATTGATTTGTAATTTTACTTTTTTGCAGACATGTGTGCATGTACATATATATGGTTAGCCTAAAACTTACATAAAACATCTTCTAGTTTTAACAGTCAGTAATACACAGACAAATACTTAGCTTTGATTGCGTATATAACTCTGTACCTTACTTTTTTCTTCCCCTATATTATATGTTAGTGATGTCAGAATTTGCATATTTTATAGTATATCTAGTAACAAATCATCATGGCTATAATTATTTTAATGCTCTTGTCTTTAACTTTTATACTAAAGTTAAAAGTGGTTTGTACAACGCCATTATAGTATTATTCTGACTATATTCTTACCTTTAATATAATATGTGTGTTACTTTCAAATATTTTCAGGTTGGTAGCTTGATTTTATTTATTTTTGTTTGTTTGTTTATAAGCCAGAAGATATGTGTGCTTGCCAAAGACAGGACAGACACAGAGAGAGAAAGAGAGAGAGAAAAAAAGAACCCCTCAATGGGCTGTGGTCACACCACAGTCCTTTCTCCTCAACTTTTCCCTTCTATAGATACATGGGGCATGTCCACATATACACTCAAAATTATTTTCAAGCCTCCAGGGACAGGATTTTAACCACATGATTGGCCATGTTAAATCCTACTCCTTGACCACCAAGGCACAGGACCAGACACTTGCTTTCATTTCAACTTGGAGTTCTCTTTAGCATTTCTTATAAGGCAATTCCAGTGCTGATGAATTCCTCCAGGTTTTGTCTTAAAAGTCCTTATCTTTTTCATTTCAGAAAGACACTTTTGCTAAGTAAAAACAGTTGGTTGGTGATTTTCTTTATTTATTCCCTGAATATATTATCCTATTCTCTCCTGGCCTGCAAGGTTTCTGCTGAGAAATCTGCTTATAATCTTATTAAAATTTCTTCATATGTGATAGGTTAATTTTCTCTTACTGCTTTAAAAATTATTTTTGTCCTTGACTTTTGAGAATTTGTTTATGTAGGATATCATTATGTTCAATATATGTAAGATTCTTTGCACTTTGTGGATGTAGATATTAATCTCCTCCATATTTTGGGAGTTTTCTGTTATTATTTCTTTAAATAAGCCTCCTTTACCTTCCTCTTTCTTTGCTCACTTTTGGACTTCCATAGTTCACGTATTGGTTCACTTGAGAGTTATGGTCTGGGTCCTGAGTCTGTGGATATCAGCCTTGAGTCTGGATCTGCTTATGCTAGCCTGGTACCTGGGGGGGAGTGGAGGGGCAGGCCTAGGGCCAGCAGCTGGATCCATATGCCTAGTCTGGCATTGGATTTCACTGGGGCAAGCCTCCTGCTCAGGTCCTCCAAAAGTTGTTGCTCAGTTGGCGGTCTTCACTCATGTGGTGGGTATCTCTCCATTCCATGTTGTCTGGGCTTTAGGTAGGGTTGCTGCAGGTAATGTAACTGTTCTTATCATCTTCAATGTGTCATTTCTTATTTCTGTGCTTTAACCAGTGTTGTACTCTCTCGCCTGGATTCCTTAACCTTGTGAAGATTTTTTCAGGTGCGAGTGGTTGTTCAAATTGATGTTTTGGTGAAAATGAGAGTTTTGCTGAACACTCCTATTCCACCCAGCTGCTGATGGCACTTCTGTTCTTATTTATTTTTAAATCTTTCAGCTTAAAAGTTGACTATCTGGATAATTCCCCAAAATAACATAGGCCAGACATGTTTGATACATTTAAGAGTACTCATTGGACAGTAATTTAAATTGAGAGCACAGTTCAAAAATACTTCAAGTATACCAACTTTTCAAAACATTTTCAAATATGTATTGGCATTTATTTAAGCAGAATCTATAAAATCATGTGAGGGTTAAAATTTGTGTTGCTTTTAATTGAAGCACAAGCTCAAAAAGCCACATTCCTAAGATCCAGTTTCTGGCTTTGCAACTTACTCATTGAGGGCCCTGAGACAAGTGACTTATTCCATGCCCATTTCCAGTGTGTAGAATGGGAGTAACAGTACCTATGTAATAGAGTTGTGATAAGGAGTTGACAAATGTCAAGCTCATAAAATAGCACCCCGCACATAGTAAGTGCTCTATAAATGTTTTCTCATATTATTCTTTTAAACATAAGTAGTCAGAACTATTAAAAGGACAAATTTATTAAATAATTGGAAAAAAAAATAATAGCTCAGGAAGGATGGCAAAATCAAAAGTTGGTGTCCATTTTCAAGAGGTTCTGGAGAGCACCAGTTTCATAGTCTTTCATGAGAATGGTGTTACCAAAACCCAAAACAACAAAAACAAATAGCCAAAATCAAAAACAAAAAGTCAGCTGTACCCACAAAAATGAAAAAAAAAAATCAACTTCTGAATATGTAATAATAGAGGCCAGAAGAAAATAAAATCTCAAATACCAAAAGCTTTCCTTGAGTTTTTAAAGCAAATTATATTGGAGTGACAGCAAAAGTTCAATGAAGAAAGTCAGGACATCTAAATAACAGCAAACTATGATCCTAAGTCAGCAAAGTGAGTGAAATGTTAAAAAAACTAATGATGTAAAACACTAATTGGTGATGATATACCAGACAACATCATACCAAGGAAGAGCTGTGATAGTGGAATAGGAAAACGTAAATACAAAAGTAAGAGATTTATTGAAGTGTGATATTTAAGAGTGTCAATGTGTTTTGTTTTTGTTTTTGTTTTTTTTTGAGAGAGATTTTTACCATAGGGCACATATGTTCGCTGGAGAGACAGAGAGAGACAGAGAGAGAAAGTGAGAAACTGTCCCCCAAGGGTGATGGCCACTTCTCAATCTCTTCTCCTTCATTTTCATCCTGGATTTGGGCATGCACACACATGAGCCCTGCCTGAGTTTCCAGCTCCCGGGTTCGGAGTGTTGAATCATGGTCGGCCATGTGGGAGTCCAGCAACATAACTGTTATGCTGTCTACTGGTCCCAAGACTATTAATCTTAAGAATAGACATTGCTATCTGTGTATTTATCTCTCGCTAAATGTGATTTGTAGCCACTAAAAAGACTCATATCTCTTGCTTCATCCTGTTGCATGATAAATTAATATATTCATTTGAAAGTGAAATACATAGATAGCAATATTGAAAGTGTATAGATAACAATATTGAAAATGGATTTTAAAAAAATGCCATAGGGCACATGTGCTTGTCAAAAAGAGAGAGAGAAGTGAGAAATCATACCTCGGGGAGATGCCCATGCCACAATCTCTTTTCCATTCTCCTCTCATGGTTTTGGTCATGCACGCATGCACACACACACAGCTGGCATGTTTTACAGGCCACTGAATCTGGAACTCAAGCCTGCAGAATTGGCCATGTGGTATCCTGTGCCATAACCACCATGCCACCTTTAAAAACTAATGTTAGGAAAGAATATAGACCTATCTTTGGATAGTTGGGCCCATTCTTATTGGGCCTTGCCAAATGTTACTGGAAGATTGAGTTCTATTTGTCAGAAGTCTAAGAGATGATAGCTCTCCAAGAGACCTCTGTTCTTTCTATATTCCCTCCCTCTGGCGTGGGCTGGTCATGATTGCTGCAGAGATTAAACAGCAGTAAAAAGCACTGTAACTCGTACCAGTCTAGACTTTACTGTTAGATTCAAAATGTCTGCAGTATTACTGTTAGTTCAAAGGATAACACATTCAAGATTCCTTTTACCCTTAAGAATTTGCTGAAATTACCCAAAACATTATTGTATCCAAAATACCACCACGTTCTAAAATCTTTAGGAATAGATGGAATTGCACATTTATTTGATAACTTACTGAATTTGATCCTTCCTGGAATCCTGTGGGTAAATAAATCTTACTTTTGGAGAGGATAAGGACAATGAAGCTCAGAGAGTCATTTTCTCAAACTTGCAAAGTTTGCAAATCATGGATCTCGGGTCCTTTGGCTTATCTTCTTTCCATTAGTTGATAGAATTAGGAAGAAAATTTAAATAAAATTTAGTAAAAAGCCACTTAACAGGATATTAAACCTTCAGTGTTTATTTCAGTGGCTATATAATTAAAGATTATATAGAAGAGTATCTTTATTATTTGTTTATAGAAGAACATCTTTGGTGAGATTGAAATGAGAAGTAACTAAATGTTGGGACCAGTATTATTATTTCCATAATTAACATTATGGAGGTTGCAGGTAGAAACACAAACTGGTATTCATTATGCCAAGACCCACTCTGAAGCTCTGCCACTCACTGGTCCTGAGAAGGTGGGCTAATTATTTAACTTCTCAAAACCTCACATTCTTAAAATGGCATAGAATGGTCAGGAGGGTTAAATAAAGCAATGTAATAGGAACCACTAACATACATGCACTCAATAAATCATTGCTGACTTTGGAAATCATTCTTTAATTTGCTGAAGACTTCCATTGCTCTCCTATGAGCAGTCTATGTTTTACAAAATTCAAATATAAGATATAGAAAACAATAACAATTTAGGTTAAAGTTTGTGTAAATAAAAATTTAGGGAATTCCTCACAACTTGTTTTTTTCAAAGGCTATCTACACGCTTCGACTTAGTCATACCTGTCATTAGCTCTTTGAACTACAATAGGAGTACACTCAATATATTCAAAAAGAAAAACCCTGAAGTTAGGAATCGCTGATGAATAAAACAGACATTCATTTACATTTCAAACTAAAACATGCGGGAATATTCTCTTTAATGTGCATTGCTTATATGCTAAGGTAGGGCATTAAAATATGGAAACTATGCTGGAGTTTTAATGATGACATTCTTATGTATTCATCATCTTAGAGATACCATCTTTAGGGGATACTGCTAAAAAGGATTGGCAAAGTAAATTTAAAATAGGATATTTATTCAGTCTAGTTTTACGTGTCTTTCCTTTAGAGAGTGTTTGCTGAGGCAACAGACTAGCAAATATATCTCTGTCAACATCTGCTCATTTTCCAAATTGACAGCATTCGGAAGCATAAGTTGGGATTAAATGTTATTCTTAAACCTTGGACCAGACTATATAAAACCACATTCTGCCTGCTACAGAAAAACCTTTCTGAAAACATCTCAAAACATTGTTGGCCCGAGCCAGACACGTCCTACAAAGGAAATAAGTTTATTTTTCAATTTTCCAACACTTACCAATATTTGCCAAGTTTATCAAATGTTGAAACAAATGGATGTTTTCCTGTAAATAGGCTGTTTCAGAAAGATCCAGGCAGGGATCGCTAATGAGTGCTAGGGGATAAGGCATTTATTATAGAAATTAGACTTTGTATAATCATGAAAGTATGGAAATGAAGCTCAGAAATGACAATATTTGGATCATCAGAGAAGCAATCTGAGAATCCAAGTAGTTCCAGCTACCAGGTGGCTCTGCCAAGGAAAGCATGTGTGGAAGTCCGTGGGAAACTGTTGCTTCTGTTATTACCTCTGAAGCTCCAAAGTGAAGCACTTGGTAGTGGTCTTGACCACTACTAGCTAACAGGCTCAGTAGCAAAGAAGATTCTGGATGGATGCACAGCAGAGAAGAGTTAGGACAGACTGAGTCTCACCAGGTATGTCTGATCTGTTCATTACAACATCTGACTATGATGACTCTTAGAGACCAACAACTACTCTATTTCACTTTCACCTCTCAAATCTCACACATGTTCTTCATTTGGCCAACTGTATGTGACAATAATACAGAGAAGGGGATTCTGGAAAACATAGTTTCTAACTTAACCAAATACACAGTGCTGATCATGCTCCATAGTGCCTTTTCTTGATGGCCTTTCCATCGGTGGGCTTGGTGAAGTTCTTTCAGTATCCTTTTGAACATTTTTAATTTTCAGAATAATGCAAGCAAAACACACTCAGACCCTGCTTTTCTTACTGTTTTAATGTTATCTCTTCATTAAATATCTCCAGTGGCTCTGGTTTTTTCCTCTCTGTGACACCCAGTGTCTTTACGGGTGACTCGAGGGTTTTGAAGATTGGACTTCCCATTTGTCTCTGATCTTTTCTCCAAGCCTTTCTCTCTCTCCCTTAGCTTGAGTCCCTCTGGCCTCCTTATGTTTCCTTGAAAATGTGGTAAATGCTCTGCCTTCCTGCCTGTGCTCTTGCTGATCCTGGAATGCTTTTTCTCCAAAATAGCCACATGACTCATTCCATCAACTCTTTCTGGTCTTTCCTCAAATATCAACTTCTCAGAAAAGCCTTTCATGGTTAGTTTATTTAAAACTGTGCCGCTGACTCTCACTTCACCCTTCCTGGTTTGTTTCTTCTTCATATTCCTATTCACTATCTACTGCTATACGTTTATCATATGTACTTTATGTGCTCTTTTCCCCACACTATAGTATAAGCTCAATATGGAAGGAAGTTTTATCTGTTTCATTTACTATTATGCTTGGCACAGGATGGGTGGACAAATCTGTAGTAGTCCCACAAACATAGGCTGGATATATTCAATTAAATAGCATAAAAATTGATCTATCCATAATGATTGTGTGTGAGTTTTGTGTTATGAATATATGGACTAATTTTAAATGCCACATATCAAAATTTATAGTACTAGAAACATGTAAATTCCAGTTAGTTTTCATTCTGGTTTTACCTCATTGATGATGAGTTAAAAAACAATGTGAAGACATATTTGGTGAATTTATCTAGTAATATAATATCTATCTTGAAGGATATTGAAACAGCCAGTCACAAAAAGAAATTTTCTCAGGTATTTTAAGATTCAGTCTCATCTCAAAATCCTGAATTAGTTACTTTTTAAATTGATCTGCCTACAATTTTAAAGGCTTAGGTGCAGATCTTTGAGGGAAGGAAAGTACAAAATTAAGTACTAGACTTGCCTACTGACCATTGCCATTTCACTGTGCAAATAGTAAAGAACCTAAGCTCAAAAGTGCTTTCAAAAATATATATGACGAAATCCTCAAGCAACCCTTCTTACTTATTACACCAGTACATTCTAAACTTTGTAGCATACTTTCATCTTGTCCACTTTTAATCTAATTTCTTATTTTCTTCATTCTCTCCAAGAATGTTAGTTGTTCCCATTTTCCTAAGGTTATCAGAATAAGCATAAATAATGTTGACTTAATTAACATGAGGATTTAAGAAACATTTAAATTTATGTTAATAAAGAGCCCTAATTCAGTCTCTGGCTTTACTAAAGCTCAATTTAATAGATTTTTTTTTCATTTCTTTATCCTTACCTGTTAAATTTAATAATATGTAATAGTGGATCCTATCAAATTAGGCTGTCATGAAAATTAGATGAACTAATACACATAAAACATTCAGCATGATGCTGATACATAATTCACATATCAACTGTGCTTTTATATCACTATCTATAAAGGTGAATATATACCTTGTATATAATATCTTCCATCTCTGAGGCTTAGTTTTCTATGGAATATAATGGACATTTCAAACAATAGTATCTTTAATCTCTATTTTGCCTATAAAATATTTTTGAGAGGTTTTTGCTATAGGGAACGTATGCTCACCAGAAAGACAAAAAAGAGACAGAGAGACAAAAAGTGAGAAATCACCCCCCAAGGGGGATGGCCATGCCACAATCCCTTCTCCTCCATTCTTCTCTTGGGATCTTGGGCATGCACGCACATGGGCCCGGCATGAGTTTAAATCATTGGGTCCGGGACTCGAACCATGGTCGACTAAATGGGAGTCCAGCAACATAGCCATTACACCAAGTACTGGTCCCTCACTTATAAAATTTTGAGTTTATAATTTATCATGTGTATAATGGGCATATTTGGGCATACAGATATATGATATAACTCCCTTGAATTGTCTCTTAATTAAGCAATGATAGCAATGGAATTATGACATCATCTTACCAGCTTATTCTGGTTATTATACATTACTAACAGCTGTTCCAACTTTCAATGGAATCAAATCATATTAATTCTAAGCAGTGTACTTTTCAAATTGAGTATAAGATTTTGAGTTTAATAACTAGTCAACATAATGTGTACTAGAAGAAATCCCATACTTACAAATATGTATTTTTTGTCATTTCAAAATATTGTTTCTTTTCTCTCTTTATTTTATTTTACTTATTTTTTGAGAGATTTTTGCTATAGGGCATGTGATCTCTTCAGAGAGACAGAGAGAGACAGAAGAAATCACACCCCAGGAGTAATTACTCCCCATGCCCTTCTCCTCCATTCTCTGCTCAGAATTCTGAGCATGCATGCACACGTGCCCAGCTTGACTTTAAACCATGGGTTCAGAACTCAAACCATGGAATCCAGCAACATAACCATTACACCGTCTGCTGGTTCCTCTTTTTATTTTTATAAAGCAAAACTTATGTTTTTTTTTTTCAACAGAGAACCTTACATTCTTTTGTTTGTTAAATGTTTCTTCCCTTTGCCCTTCACACTCTTCCTCTAACACCCACTCTATACTACCCACTACCCTCCCTTATGGAGTCTTGTATCTGCATGTATCTTCTCCCAGAAGTTGTGAGTCAACTGGCTGGAACTCCAAAATCTTTTACACATAGTAACTTTACGTAAGTTAAGAAATGGGGCTACATATCTCCATGCTTGAGAAAAAAATTAGTTTAAGTAGGAAAACGTAGGAGAGAGATAAAAATGGTTTGCAGAGTCTGAAAGTTCATTTTGGAAATTGTCACAAAACTTAGGGAACTGTTTTGTTATATTTATGTTATTTTTATTTTGCCTCATGTTGTTAATATTTTCTACTCCTAGGACTTTATGATTCAATAAATCTTTTTTTTCTTTGCTAGAGGGTACATGCAGCTCCCAGCAAGAGAGAGAGCATGAGAAAGTGCCCTTCAGGGGGAAAACCATGCCACAATCCCTTCTTGCCCATTCTCCTTTCAGGAATTTGGGCATGCATGCATACATTCTGGAATGCTTTTCAAGCCACTGGTTCTGGGACTCAAACTGCACAGTTGGCCATGTGGGATCCAGCCACCTTAACCATCAGGCCACCAGCTGGCCCCAAAAATCAATAATTCTATTTGCATATATTTATTGTACAACTATTGTAACACTGACAGTGTTATTCAATGCATCTTTCAACATTTTGTAGTAACATATATTAGGAAAAAAATTTAAAACCCTTCAATAGCATAAACAGTGCTACAATTATACAACAAAATCCTTTGTAGCTTTTAAAAAGACTGAAGCAGCTCTTTCTGCACTGTTCTGAGACCATCACTAATGTGTATTATCATGGAGATGAAACAAGATATGGAAAAGTCTACATAAAAGCTATAATTTCTGTAGAGGAAATTATAGGAAATCATCTCTCAGTAAAGGAATTACTTTTCTGAAAACAAGGAATGAAGAGAGAGAGAGAGAGATGTATTTTTTACTCTTTCTTATCAAATGTATCCATGAGCAAATTGTTTAATTTTATATTTTCCCTTCTCCTTAGATATATTTTTCCAACTACCACTCTTGATACACAGATCAGGTATGCATTGGACACTTTTTTGTTTAAATTAATAATTGCAACCAAGTGAGAAGAAAATGGGCATGTACTTTAAAGAAAAGGAGGGAATTGAGGAGGGGAGAGGATTTAAAAAAATGTCTGCCCAAATGTGAGAAAGACTAAAGCAAGATTAGGATTTCCCTGTACCTAGAGGTTTAGAGAGAAAGATCTCATATGGCCAACTGTGGTCCCACCCAGGAGCTTAAAAAACATGCCAAGTGGGCATGAATGGATACATGCTCCAAATTCCAACACTATGGAGAAATGGAGAAGAGACTGAAGCATGACTAAGCACCGACTAAGCACCACTTGTGAGTGCTTACTCTCCTCTCTCTCTCCCCCACCCACACTCCCTCTGGCAATTAAAAAAAAGGTAAGATTAAAGCATAAAAGGGAAAGGAAACAGTGGCACTAAATTGAACAAAATTTCTCTAAAAAGGAAAAAAAAAGAGGCACCGAGGCCGTATAGTTGGCTCAGTTTTCTGCCACCAGGTGGCATCATCAACCCAAGACAGTTTAGATGCTATCAGAAGTGGGTTAGTGGATGGATGCTAACAATGAAATGTCTTTTAGATGAAGAAGTGAAAAGCACTACATGAGCAACTATTCAGAAGTTTTTAGGATAAGAAATACAATTAAAAACAGATAAAACAACTCAGTGTTTTGCATTGATAGTGTTTCTCAGGGGGAAAATTATAATATTATTCACATGGAAATAAAACTGTATTTTCGGCTTGCTTAAATGCTACTTCTATACTCTTAAAGTTCACATTATAACTTTTGAAAAAAATTTTTCTCTACCAATTTGTCAGCAAAATAATCACAGTGAATTGAATATTAAAACAGAATTGCTGTTAGTGATTAAAATGACAACAGGGTTTTCAGATTTTACTAAAATCTGTTTTGAATGACTTAGGAACTGAAACCCTAGAAAGTGAAAAAAAATTGGACTTTTCTCCACTAGGGTGTGCATTCTCAATGCATCAATAATTGATCAAGTAGTAAATGCACATAACCCCATCTAAAAATCTATAATAGTAGACACATGGGTCACTTCTCTCTCAGAATTTCAGGTTAATAAAGCATAGATTAGTTTGAAATATGAACATCAGTTTTATAATGAGGTACATGTGAATTGTATCCATTTACTCTGTGATCTCCTTTTACATGATTTAATCATTTTGAAAGAAATACTTTAAGTAATGTTAAGAAATAAACTTTTGATATCTCTTATCTGCAGTAAAGAATCTCATGAAATTATTTAATCAAGAATATTTCCTAGTCGTCTACTTTGTGCCAGGTTTGGTGTGTGCGCTTACAATAACATGATGAAACAAAACACTTGCTTGCTCCTCATGACCTAACATAATGAAAAAGCAAAGCATTTGGTTTTTGTCCTGACTGGTACTCCAAAATGCTGCTTGTTGATCATATTACTCTAAAAAGCTTAATTAACTTACCTAATTCTCCATTTGTTTAAATAATATTTGTAGAGAATCTCCCATGTGCTTACTACAATTCAAGGTACTAGACAAACTGGAGTACATTTAAAACAGATTAAAGTACTTGACCCTGAGACCAGCAGATGGAGTAATGTTTATGTCACTGGACTCCTACGTATTGACTTTAGTTGAGTCCTGGACCCAGCAGCTTAACTCATGCATGCATTCCCAAAATCGTGAGAGGAAAATGAGGAGAAGGGATTTTGGTGTGGCCATCCCCCTTGGGAATGATTACTCACTATCAGTCTGTCTCTCTGTCTCTCCAGCAGGCACATGTGCCCTACAGCAAAAATCTCTCTAAAACAAACAAAAATAAACAAACAAACAAAAAAACTTGACCCTAAAGAACTTATCATTTTCTTCAACAGATAAATAACATACTTCGATCTCATTATAATGAAAATGAAATAAGAAATTTAGGTATAGACTCTGAGATCAGTTCTAGGGAACAAATTGACTCCAAATAAGGAGTAATTCTATTTTCCTTTGATTTATGACTCTTCAGACAGTTATTTTCCCTAAAAATTCTCCTTTTGTAAGAAGGGATGGTCTCTGTTTCATCTAAATTCGGTTCATGAAGGTTTTGAGGACTTCAGATTTACTATTTAGAAAATCAACTATGCAGCAGTTAGTCTGGAAAAAAAAGTGGAGAGGCAGGGACTAATTTAGGCTTCTGGATGGGGAAAACAATCAGGCAATGAGTGGAATAGTTTACATGTTCTAAATTCTGGGAGTGGATAATTTTGCTCAGGAAGATCTTTTTTCTTCATTTTTTTATTTCATTTTCTATTCAATCACATTATTATTTGGCTTACAAAATGGATATTTCAACAGGTAAACATTTCTCCCTAGTACAGTTGATAAAATTACAAAATGTCTTCAACAGATAATACCATATTTCTTTGTGCCATTAATGCTTTGCCTCCCTATTTTTCTTCTAAATGTCCTTCCTCAGATCATCCTCTTTCACACACACACTATATCTAGTATTTACATCTGTATACTGTGTTTCTATTTCCTTTACTTGATTAGTTTCAGTCATAGAGTGCAGACACACAGTATATATTAAGTGGGGACATACAATGCCTCTCCTTCATAGCTTGGCTTGCTTCACTAAGCAGTAAATCTTCCATATTCATCCACTTCCTGTCAAAAAGCCAGGGTTGTTTTTTTTTATGGCTGAATTCTTGTGCAGAATTGCTTTGGCAATATGGGGTCTTTTATGATTGGAGACAAACATTATGATTGTCTTTCCTAAATCTGTGAAGAATGTGTCTGGTACTTTGATTGGCATTGCATTAAATATGTAGATTAATTTGGGTAAGATTGCCATTTTGATTCTATTAATTCTTCCAATCCAGGAACATGGGATATCCTTCCACTTTTTTGTGTCATTTTCAATTTCTTTTTTTAGCTTCTCCTAGTTTTCCTTGTGGAGGCCTTTAACTTCTTTGGTTAGATTTATCCCTAAGTGTCTTATGCTTTTTGTGGTTATGGTAAATGGAATAACTTTTTTCAGTTCTATCTCAGTCTGCCTGTTGTTCGTATATAGAAATGCTATAAATTTCTGGATATTATTGTATTCATGTATTACTTCCAGAATTTTTTTCATGGAAACCACTTGGTCTTCTATATATGCAATCATGTCATCTGTAAGTAGAGATAATTTTACCTCCTCTTTTCCTATTTGAATGCCTTTATTTTTTCCTATTTTCTGATTGCGTTGGCGAGGACGTCCAGTACTATATTGAAAAGGAGTAGAGAAAGTGGGCATCCTTGTCTTGTACCTGTTTTTAGTGGAAAAGCTTTCAGCTTTTCTCCATTGAGGATGATGTCTGCTATGGGTTTTTCATAGACAGCTTTTATTTTGTCAAGAAATGATCCTTTTATGCTGATTTTGCTGAGAGTCTTGATCATGAAGGGATGTTGTATCTTATCAAATGCTTCTTCTGCATCAATTGATATGACCATATGATTTTTATCTTTCTTCCTGTTAATATGGTGTATTACATTTATGGTTTTGCATATGTTGAACCAACCTTGCATTCCTGGAATAAAGCCTACCTGATCATGATGTATAATCTTTTTTATAAGTTGTTTGATACAATTTGCTAGTATCTTGTTGAGAATCTTTGCATCTATATTCATCAGGGGTATTGGTCTATAGTTTTCTTTCCTTGTCCTATCGTTACCTGTTTTAAGGATAAGGGTGATAGAGGCTTCATAGAATGAATTAGGGAGAGATTCATCCTTCTGTATCTTTAGAAATAACTTGAGCAGAATGGGACTTAACTCTTCTTTGAAATTTTTGAAGAATTCAGAGGTGAATCCATCAGGGCCAGGGCTTTTTTTCGTTGTTGGGAGGTTATTTATTACTGATTTAATCTCCTGGCTTGTTATGGGCCTATTCATACTTTCTATATCTTCCTGGCTCAATTTTGCTAAATTATATGTGCCCAGGAATTTGTCCATCTCATCTAGATTGTCTTGTTTCTTGGCATACAGTCATTCATAATATCCTCTAATAATGTTCTGTATTTCTAATATGTCTGTTGTTATTTTGCCTGCTTCATTGCAGATCTGATTCATCTGGTTCTTTTCTCTCTTCTTCTTAATAAGTCTCACTAGTGGTGTATCAATTTTGTTTATCTTTTCAACGAACCAGCTTTTACTTTCATTTATTTTCTGTATAGTTAATTTATTTTCTATTTCATTTATTTCTGCCTGTATCTTTATTATTTCCTTTCTCCTGGAATTTTTTGAATCTTTTTGCTGTTGCTTTTCCAATTCTCTGAGGCATAATGTTAGGTGATCCATTTGCCTTCTTTCCATCTTCCTCTTATGTGCACTAATTGCTATTAACTTTCCTCTTATGACTGCTTTAGCAGTGTCCCAAAGATTACAGAAACTCATATCCTCGTTGTCATTGGCTTCCATTAATCTTTTGATTTCAGTCTTTATTTCTTCATTAGTTGTGGAGTCAGCACAGGAAGATCTTATATGGTGGGAAGAAACATAGGCCAAAGACAGAATCCTGGGGAATATCAAGATGTTAATACAATCAAAATATATAAATATCTATTGAGTGCCTGTTATGTACCAGATAACTATTTGAAGTGCTGGAGAAATATCAGTAAGTTGCTCATTAAAGTTTACGTTGTAGTGGATGGATATAATAAAGAGAGAAACAACAGAAGAAGAAATTAATAGTTAGTGACTAGTGTCATGTCAAGTTGAGACATGTTGATGTGAGAAAGAGTACTTGTAGGGCTCTCTTGGATTAGATGACCACGGCACCTCTTTGGGAAATGAAGGCTGAGATTTATATGTCAAAATGTAGTCTTCTGAGAAAATTCAGAGAAGTCTCACATTAGGCAGAAGCGTGTATGGAGGTGAGTACAGAAAAAGGGAGTGACCAAATGGACTAAGAAAGAGCAACCACAGTGATAGCAAGTAAAGGATTCCTGTCTAAAACAGGGTAGGAAAGAGTTCAAATAATGAGTGGTCAACATTGCTCAAAAAGAAAATTAGAATGGGAAAACAATTTTCAGATTTGTTAATTGTTGGCTTTGATGAAAAGAAAGGAAAAGGAGAACTAACATTTATTATCACCCTATAGTATATTTGTTTCCATGCTTTTTTTGCATTTCATAGACTTGTTCATTCAGTCTTCACAACAGTAGTGATATTATATTCATTTTTAAGAAGAGACCTATAATCAGATACATTAAATATATTGCCCAAAGTCAAACAGCTAGTAAGCTGGTATATGAACCCAGTTCTGTCTAATCACAAAACTCTCAGTGACTGTAGCATGAGTGAAGTAAAGAGAATTGAGATTATAGATTGTAGAGTGAGGATGAGGACAGAGTGAAAGTAAACATTTTAAAAACACAATTATTTGTGTTGCTTTTACACAATTTTGACAACATTGGGGAATTGCAGCAGAGAACGTATAGCCCACACAACCAAAAATATTTCCTGTCTGTCCCTTTAGAGAAAGTTTGTCCACTCTTGTCTTCCAGGGAAGAAAATAGACTTGTTGAAAGTTGAAATGGATGATTTTAGATATCTAAAAGGGATATGTATAAACAAGATTATTGTGACTGTTCATGCAAGATGAATTTAGAGGGAATTATGTGTGTTATTCCAGAAGAAAAACAATGGGAACCTCACTAAGGTAGGAATAGCTAGGAAAGTATAGCTGTACACTTGGGAACTGATGAAATGTGGGAATTGTAGACCATCAAAGACTGATCCAGAGAGCTTGGGTGAATGAGTACAAAAAATTACGATGTTAGAAAAGGAAAATGGCATGGGGAAAATTTAATTGGGGTAATAAATGATAAATAATAAAAGTAGAGAGTGTACATTATTGTTAATGTTCATGAAGTTGTTGTATTTCAAAATGCTGTAGAAATTAGAACATCATTACATTGTATTACATTACATGCATATTTCAGTTTAATTTGTGTCAGAAGTGAAACTTTATGTTGACTTTGCCCTATTTCTAACTATTCAATCACCTTTAAAAAAATAGTTTCTTTAACAGTTAGTCATGTACATGTTCAAGTAGGAATTTTTCTAGCATAATATCAATTTCCTCAACTTTTAAGAATAAATTAAAATGATTCATTAGCAGTACAAACTTATTTACTGTAATTAGTATAATTTTAATGGAATTATGGGATGTAATTATATTATTCTTTTTTGAAAAGTTAGTATTCCAATTTTACATTTTTTCATTTTTAATAAATGCTTTCACCTCACTATTTGTCTTTCTAGGATCATCACAACACATAATTATTAGACTGCTTTAGCTACCTACCTTGTCATCAAAGAATTCCAGCAATTTTCCTTTTTGCTCTTCAAATCCTCATTGATTATTCCACATGATTCTTGATGTTATCCATGAATTAAATACAAAGATAAAAATTAAATAGAACATAGCAACTCTTTTTAAATGTAGATATTAATGAGGACTTACATATGAATATTCATAATGTACAGTTTGAAGACTTCTACACACACACACACACATGCATACACACATGTACACACTCCAACTCATATAATCAGTCTTAATTGTTGAACTTTTATTTAATTGTTTTTTGGCCATAATGTGTGTGCACTTGGCCAGAGAGAGACAGAGAGAGGGAAAGTTAGAAATTCCTTCCAACTGGGGATGCAATGCCACAGTCCCGTCTCCTACGTTCTCCTCACAGGATTATGGGAACACAGGAACACACACCCAACTTGAGTTTCAAGCTCCCCCAGGTCCAGGACTCAAACTATGATTGGCCATGAAGGAGTCCAGTGCCTTAATCACTTGGTCACCAACTGGGTCTTAGATGTTGAACTTCTAGAAAGCCAAATACAATACCTTTTCTTCCCTACCTGATTTGGGAACTAATTAAAAAACTAAATGCAAAGATCAGATACCTACATCAGTTTTATTACTGATAAAACCTAGGTTTGACATGTTTGGCTTAGATGTAAGTAAATGGGTCTTATAATTCTTGTCACTAAACTAAAAGGGCAAGAATGTTAGTCTAGCAAAAAGTCCCTCTGCATAGAAACATTAAGAGTAAGGCATTTAATGCTAAATTAAGCAAGCCAGACTGTGAAAGACATGCATTATATGTCCCACTCTCTCTATATAATGAATGTCTGCACTCTATAGCAGAAACTGAAAGATTGGAAGATGTACTAGCAGGGAGGGCAACTGCATGTACTGGAGACAATACTGAAGGGGATGGGAAATAGAGGGTGGGTAATAGAGGGAGGGAGGGAGAGCATCAGGG
The DNA here is from genome assembly GCA_026018925.1 of Tupaia tana. Classification (NCBI taxonomy): domain Eukaryota; kingdom Metazoa; phylum Chordata; class Mammalia; order Scandentia; family Tupaiidae; genus Tupaia; species Tupaia tana. The sequence continues at coordinate 82,345,356 of JAKSZU010000001.1, forward strand.
GAAAAATTAATATACATAAAAATGAAAAGTTATCTGTTGATGATACTTTGTGTAGTAACATCACTGACTTGACTAATATGCACAATATTCATGCTGGTAAAAACTATGTTGTACACTATGCACAGATGTACAATGATTAAATGTAAATGAAAAATGCATTTAAATGAGAGTAAGGTATACATGTTACCCATAATATCTGTTTAATCTTCAAAATCTTTCTTGCAGTTAAATATAGGTGAGTAGAAGCATAGTTGACTAAATGCCCACAAGCACCTCTGAAGCAAAGGGATGTGTTTATCCCACTCTGTTTTTATATCAATTTCCCCTTAAAACCTTATATTTCTTAACCTTTTAAAATCATGTCTCCTTTGGCATGTATCTCCATATGTTTCAAATCCTTTCAGTTATCTTATATTCTGATGTTTCACTATGCCCCCGACAATGATATTTATTTTATTGCTAGTCTTTTATTCCTCCTGCAAACATGGGTTAGCTTATAGCATGGTTTAACCTTGATGAGTGTACCCTGGTGGCATGCTGAGCATTCCTGGTCGTACTGATCATGTGCACTGCCATCTTAGTACATTTTGATTTTATCTTTTGAAGCCATTGGCAGTGTCCTTAAATTACTCTGAAATTCCTTGTTAACTTAAAATCTTTCTTATAATGTACAGTAGGTGTATATCTAATAATTCATTGACCAATGCTTGCCCAAAATTATCACTATATAGGCTGAAGTTACAGCCTTTTTATAAAAATAAATAATAAAGCCAGTTTTAGAAATAATGGAAAATTTACTTCGATCTAGCATTATGTTCAATATGACCAGGAAATTGCTGTTAATTCAATTTATAGCACTGGTCTACCTTGTTTAACACAAGAGACCAGATTAGTACCTGATTTTTCTATGGCATCTTGTTATGAAATGAATCAGTCAAATATATATCTATATATATCTATATATATACATACACACACACACACACATATACACACACACACATATATACACACATATATGTGTATATATATATGTGTGTGTGTGTGTGTGTGTGTGTGTATGTATGTATAATTTTAGGGGGTTGCGGAACTTTTGCTATAGGGCATGTATGCTTGCCAAAGAGACTGAGAGAGAGAAAGTGAGAAATCACATCCCCTCCCCCTGGGGAGGGATGGCCATGTCGCCATCCTCTTCTTCATTCTCTTCTTGGGATTTTGGGAACACATGCACACATGCCAGGCATGAATTTCAAGCCACTGGGTTTAGTGCTCAAACCAGGTCAACCATGTGGGGGTCCAGCACCTGAACCACTATGTCATCTCCTGGCCCCAATCAAGCATAAGTTTTAATCCTAGCTAAAATGTTGGTTCTGTTACTGGCCATAATGCCATTAGTAAATTTTTTCACTTTGCTGATCTGTTTGTTTTCTTTGTAAAATGAGGGTGATGCAAACCTCACAAGGTTGTCAGGTAATAAAAATGATAAAATAAGACATTTGTGTATATGTCCTTATCACAGTATTTAGCTTACATAGGAGATGTTCCACCTATTGACATTCAACTTTCATACATACTACACACTTTTTTTTTTTTTTTTTTTGGAGAGGTTTTTGCCATAGGGCGCGTGCACTCGCCAGACAGACAGAGAGAAGCAGAGAGACAGAAAGCGAGAAATCACCCCCCAGGGAGGATGGCCATGCTGCAATCCCTTCTCTTTCATTCTCCTCTTGGGATCTTGGGCACGCACGCACATGCGCCCGGCGTGAGTTTTAAGCTACTGGGCCCAGGACGCGAACCGCAGTCGACTACGTGGGAGTCCAGTGACATAGCCATTACGCTAACTGCTGGTCCCCATACTACAGACTTTTACTGCTACTAGAAGAGCATACTATGCCATTGTACTTGTTAAATGGAAAACAGAATATTCATAAGGATTCCAGGAACCCCTTCTAGGAGTTCTGGAACATTCCTGTGGGAATTTCTGTTAATGATAAATCACTCAGCCTGTGGGTATGGTCTGAGATGGTGGGTGGACACCGGGCCTTGAGTATCAACTTCAGCAACAGAGGACTGAGAACAGGGAAGAAGAAAAGAGGAAATAATAGTTTTTGGAAGGTTGATAGAAGAAACTTCTTGGAGATTATCTGTTCCAATGGCCAATCTCTACCCAATCTAGGGATTTACTCTATGTTCATCTGTGCTGGTTTGGTGAAGCTGTTTAGACAATGAGAAACAAACAAACAAACAAAAAACACACATACCTTAAAATCTCAGGAAAATGGGAGGGTAGCAGATAATATAAGGGAATCTGAGTTCATCTCATTGTTATTCAAGTTTATGGAGGAAAGTACAGTCGGACTCATGGAAAAGGAAATTAGAAACTATAAAGTCTTTGACTGAACTACTCTCCTTTTCAGAGGCTACCTTGTCTCAAGCTCTGTCCTTTCTTCTCTCACCTAACCTACCCTCTTGTAGCCTTTCTGTTTCTTTGTTGTCTTCTCTGTCTTCCCTTTCTCTCCCCTCTCTCTCCTTCACTTCTTTATCTACACCAGCATTTTTAGACTTGTATTCAGTCCAAAATGCATGCTTCAAATCATTATAGCCCTTCAGCTGAATAGCCAAAGTTAACTGACTCAAGCTTTCACTGTTTTATTTATACCTCCTAGGAAGAATTTCATATTAGCTGATGAAATGACCTCTCTTGGACATAGAAATGAGCACAAGGGTTTGTGTGCTTGCAAAACCTGTATTAAGCCTCTCTTCTAGAGGCTATAGCTTGAGAAGTTTCACTAAAAAGAGTAAGTTATATTTCTAGAACCTTGTACATGAAATGTAGTATGTGCTAAATAAATGTCCGCTGAATGAGAGAGATAACACTCAATTCATTGAGTAAATTACAGTTTAATCATAGCTTTATTAATAATTGACCCCATCTATTACAAGTGTTTATTCTGAGCCAAACATTGTGTGATGCACATTCCCTGTGTTCACTCTAATTCTCACAACAGAGAACGTCAGAGAGAGAGAGATTAAATAACTTGTCCAAGATTACAGAGCTAGTGAAAAGCAGAGTCAAAATGTACCTGGCACTTGGACATTAGAACTCACACTGTGACTATCATGCCAAACTCGCTCTCACCATATGCTTTTTTTCAGAAAGTATAACACATATTCATACTAACTTATACCACTACGGATATTTTACTACTTAGCAGTAGATAACTTGGTAGTCACCAAGGAAGTCAACAAGTTTTCTGGTACACAATGCAAATGGATGCCTATCATAACCACTTTGTTCCTTATCTATTTTTCCTTTCTCCTTTTTTTCTCTCTGGTAACACATCTCTTTGTGCCTTATAACTTTTCCTTTTCCATCTTTTACTTTGACTATTTGCTTCATCCATATTATCCATTTGACTATTAAATGTGATGACTACTCTTGTTTTAGGAACCTGCTCTATTGCCCAACCCACCCCAAATTATCAATGCCTCCTCAAAGGATGTGTGAGTAGAAAGGGAAGCTTGGTGGACCAGAAGCAGAAAGCGCATTCTGGAACAAAGAACAAGTAGCAATGGCAATGTAATTTCCCAAACTCAAATATACTATGCAAAATACAAAGATGATGAGATTAAAAGTACAATTCAGGACTAGTGGATTTCATAGTGGTTGAGGCAGCAAGATCCCACATGGTCAACTGTGCAATTCAGGTCTCTAATCCTGTGGTCTGAAAAACACATTGGACATATGTATATGTGTTTTCCAAAAGCCTGTGAGTAGAATGGAGGACAAGGCAGTGAGGTGTGGCCATCCCTTCTGGGGGTGATTTCTCACTTTCTTTCACTCTTTGTCTCCAGAGAGGCCACACATCTCATAGCAAAGCTAAAAAAAGAAATGAATAATTAAGAAAGAAAAGTACAATTCTGTTCAGTTTAAAATTAGACTCACTATTAATCAAAGAAACACAAACTAACACAATTGGATTTTTTAATTAAACTAATACTTACAAAAAATACAATACTCCTGTATGTAGTGGAGGCATAAAGCAGCAATTAGGAGAGTGATGTGTTTCTAGAATACAATATGATGATGTGTATTACAGGTTTTAAAATGTTTAATTATTCCTGTTTTAAAAATTATATTCTAAAAAATTATTTCAAAAATTTCATACATTTATATTCAATGTTGCTCATCACTGCTATATTCATACAAATTAAAGGTTGATTATTGTTAACTGTTCAACAATGAAGAAATGCTAATTATAGATTATACATATAAAATACTAAAATGTTTACAGGAAATTAGTATCATGTCAAATGTCCTTGAAGTGATGTCTATAAACATTATGCAAAGATAATAAGAGATAAGTGTGCATACATGTTCATAAGGAAGGAGTAATCAAAGGAAATACACTCAAATATTTGTAGTCACTATCTCAGGATGGTAGAATTATGTACAGCTTTTCTTTTGTACAGTTTTGGTATTCCAAAAATTCCATGATAAAAAGGATGTTTTGAGGCCAATATCTTCCCACTGGGTTTGTGCTCCAAGAAGTTGCTTTATTGTCTAACTTCTCACCACACATAAACCCAGAACATCCACATCCCAACTCATTTTAGCTACAGGCTTGCACTTGGTTTATTTGGCCCCAAATCTTTTGGCCCTAAGTTTAAAGAACCCTGAAGTTGCCCATTGTACAAATAGAATAAGAGTTAAAAATAAGGCTGTCCCTGTGTAGATAGAGGTTATTAAACTGTATGCAAGAAAGGTAGATCCTTGTAGCTTGAAAAGCAAGCCAGGTACTTGTGCATGTATGTCCAAAATCCTGATAAAATGTACGAAAATGGATTGTGGCATGACCACATCCCATTATGGGGGTATTCTCTCTCTCTCTTTTCCTTTCTCTCTCTCACAGTCATACATAACAAGGAAATTAAAACAAGCCTTAAAAGTTTTTCTTCTTTAACTGAAAGACTGTACATTAATTTTTTTTAGATTTCTATTTCATGGTATAATTCTTAAAGTTGCTCTGAACAAAGAAAATCTCTAAAGCATGACATTGGAGTTATGAATTTCAATTAAAATAGCACTTTAAATTATTTAATAAAAATTGATTTTATAACGAGGAAGTAAATGATTAAATGTATTAAAATTTGAGTTTTGAAAATAATGAGAATTTGTGAAAGCAATGATAATTTTTTTTGTGTGTCTATATTTTTAAAAGAAAGACAATCCACTGCTTATAACATTATTTTGTTATTGAAAACAGAATGAATAATATTAAGGTTATGGACATTTATGAAATACCAAATTACCCAGAATTGGTTTATCTGAAGAATTGTTTTGTGATAACAGTGATCATGATAAACTTAACTGTGATTCTATCTACAAAGTAAAGTACTATTTCATAGGTAAAAAAGTTAATATGTACACTTTTTGTTTATGCTTTAGTGTGTTTTTGTTTTCTTTTGCCATAGGGCGAGTACACTTGCCTGGAAGAGACAGTGAGAGGGAATGTAAGAAACCACCAGCTGGGGGAATGGCCATGCCCTAGTCCCTTCTCCTTCATTATCCTCTTGGGATTTTGGGCATGCATACACAAGTGCCAAGTATAATTTTCAAGCCACTTGGTCTCAGATTCTAATCGCCATTGTCCATGTGGGAATCTAGCGCCTTGATCACAATAATATCTTTTGACCCCTGTTTTTGTTTTTAATATGCTTCTTGTTTCATTTTATTTGCAAATCATAATTGAAACCTTAATCTTATTCTCATTCTTTTATTATCATTCACCAACACCTTTAGTTCAAGTTGGCAAGATACAATTTCTAAAAAACATAATTGCTCGTCATTAAGACATATGTGAACTTTATTTAGAGTGATATATTTTTGTGACTATTCTATCCTCATGTACTTTCACTTCTAAGATGACTGAAGTATATTTAGCCTGTAATTTTCTTTATTATACATAGTATTTTCATCATAGAAAACTATCAGTTAAAACTTACCCTTGTCAATTAACAATAAGGACCAAAGAAAATAACACCAACAGTTTGATTAGAAATTTTTCTTTGATATGAGAGGAATCATTGTTCTCTGTTTGTAAACTCCTGGAGGTCCAAGAATTATTTATTATTGGTTTTTATAGTTAAATACTTACATTAATAAGTGTATATTAAACTAATAATTAAATTCTGAGACTTGTCTATCAGTTGTTGTCATATTCTATCTTTAGGTTCATTGTTTAGAAATTAATTCCACAAATCCATGAGAATTCTAATATCAGAAATTATAAGTTTAAGATATAGAAAGTATTGATTTTAGATACATTAAAAATTTTTAGCAAGACCTATTATTATCTCCTTTCAATGACTCTTTTTAAAAAATATGTTTTGTTTTCTATAGAGCACTTTTGCTTGCTGGGAAGAGAGAAAAAGGGGGAAACAGAGAGAGAGAGAGAGAGGAAAAATGAAGAGAAAGCACCCCTTGGGGGGATGGCCATGCTACAATCCCTTCTCCTCCCATTACCCTCTAAGGATTTGGGGCACACATGCGCACACACCCAGTGTATTTTTCAGCGGCTGGATCTGGCACTCAAACTACACAGTCAGCCATGTGGGATCCAGACGCCTTAACTGTCGTGCCAGTGGCTGGCCCAAGGCTCTCCTTTTGATATTGAAGAATAGACTATTTCTATCCTTTCACTGTTAAAAGTTATTGTCTAATATCAGAGAATATAGTTATGTTTTGCTCTCTGAAGAATCCTGCTGTGGTCCAAATTACACTTTTCAATACATGGTTATAAAATTTTGTTCACTGTGATGACGATACAATTGAAGTAAAACTTGATAGCAAACGATTACTTGGGGAACATAAGTCCAAAGGTATAGGAATAGCGGTTGGGCGAGCTATTTGTATTGGGATCAGTTTATCCTGTTTATGGAAGGAGTAAAAACTGGTGCTTTCAGCCTTTGTTCTCTGGGTTGTATATGTCTCTTTTCCTCCAAAAATAGGGGTCATATCTACTTGATAAATGTTTATTGCATTGAATTTGTTGAAATAGGGAAGGAAAGGGGGGACAAAGTGCTAGGAATATAAAAATTTAAGTTATATTTAGTCTAATTTTAATTTTAATGGGTTTATACTATTGATTCTATGTTATCATAATGGAGTTGTCAAGATCTTAAATTTAAAATAGACCAAAGTGAAATAAGGCAGAAAATGAAAGAGTGGCATTGTATGTCCCCACTCAATATAGACTAAATGTCTGCAATCTATGGCAGAAACTGAAATATTGGACATATAAAGGCATGGAGAGCAACTGTGGATACCAGAGACAGTGTGGGAGGTCAGTGGGAAATGGCAGAGGTGAGAGGGAGGGAATGGAGGGGAAAAAAAAGAAGTAAAACAATTAAGAAACACAAAATGGAAAATTATCTGTTGAAGATAATAGATATAGCTTTGATTGGATCAATATTCAGTGTATTCTGGATGGGAAAATTAATTTTGTATTCTGTAATGATATACAATGACTGAATATAAAATAAATCTTTTAAAAATAAAGTAGAATGAAGTGTATTCAACTTTATCAGAGTAGGTTGTTCTGGTACTTACTTGACTTTATTTCTTGTGTCCAGTGGGAAGGAGGAGAAAACAGAAGACAGATTAATAAATGCCCCAAGGGGGAAAGTATAAATACCACATAAATTGGAGAAAAAATTTATAAGGGCTAGGGCATTATTTTATTTTTATGAAGCCAAGGAGGTGATGTACTTGATGTTACTGAGCAAGTTGGAAATAAAGAGCTATAATGAGACAATAAAGTGAATGCCAAAGAAAGCACTTAATGTTGTTAAAAAAAAAAAGCATAGTCTTTTTTTGGACCAGAAGTTTTGCATTTCTTTCTAGATTCTAGTTCATAGCTCTCCTCTGGTAGCTAGTGCAAATGACTGTGGGAGTGCAGTTCATCTTTCCCAGTTTTAGCATTTCTGAAAGGAGGAAATATTAATGTTTAGCCTAAAAAGCTATTGTCCTTAGAGTTGAACGTGGTACTACATGTTGTCTTTATTTGGTGCTTAAAGTTTATTTTATTTTTTAAATGAGTTAAAGAGACAGCAGCGCCAGAGTCTTGACATTAAAATCCACCCCACTTTCAGTGCATTGTGTACTTATCTCAGCTTCCTCAAATAGTAGTTGGGATGATAAGTGCACACCACCACCACCCGTAACTCTTTTAGATGGTATCTCGCTGTGTTTCCCACACTGACCAGGAGCTTACTGTCCTCTTGTGTTAGCCTCTCAAATAGCTGGCATTGCAGGCATGCACCAGTGTGTCTCACTTTTACAGTGAGCTAGAAGTTGAGCCTGTACTTCCAATATGGCCACAACCTGCCAGGTAGCAGTGTCTACTGGACGGGGCCCAACATAGGGGTATATCTTAAGGGGAAATTCCTTAATAATTAATTAAGAGAAGTATAGTCTGCTTCGTAAAAAACTAGCAAGTCATCATGACTCTTCTTATCTTCCTCCCTCCTTGTGGTTTCATGACCTGTCATCAATTCATTTCTCTAAATGCCTGTGCCATTCTTCATATTTTTGGCCTAGAGTAACAGAAAACCTGATTAGAAGAGGCTTATACAACAGGGTATTCATCATCTTGTATCACAAAAAGTTTGGAGGTAGAACATATCCGGAGGTAGTAAATCAATAGCCCAACTATGGTGCCATGGACCCTATTCCTTCTTATCTTTATGATTTTCCTACCTCAGTGTGCAGCATTACCTATTAAGTTGGTGACTTTTTATTGTCCCCAGATAAATACCCCAGTTTAAGGGATAAGCAGTTAAGGAAGAAAAGGAGATAGGTCTTTCTTGAATATTTCTTTTTTATGCCACACAGTATGTGTGCACACAAGAGATGGAGAGATGTGTGTCTCTGTACATGAGAGTGAGACAGAGAGAGAAAGAGCCCCTCCAGGGGGCCCAGTCACATTGAAATTCCCTTTATCTCCATTTCTCCATCCATTAAGAATCCTGGGATACACATAGACTTGCCTGACTTGTCACCTCTGGGGCTGAGATTAGAGTCATATAGAATCTTGGCTCCCTCTGCACAATGCTGAACTGCTATGCTAGGGTGTTAGCCCACTGGAACATTTCTTAAGAGCAAAGACTATCTAGGAAGTATGCATCCAAATAATTTTATTTATGAACTACATGTAATTCTGTGAATAATTTAAAGCTACTCATAATAATATTCAAATGTAGATATTAAGAAGATAAAGAATGAGATCAAACAAAAGATTAGAAGAAAATCTGAGTTTCATTCTAATTTTATTAATGAATCAGAAATTGTAGGTAGTCATGTGTAAATTGTCTACATTTGTAAATTTTTAAAAAATTTAATATACCTTTCTTACCAAAGTTTATTAGAATAGCTGCTAGAGTAGATTATAAATTAAAAAATAGTACAGGGGCCTTCAAAAATTCATTGTTAGGTGGAAGTAAGGTATAAGTAAGGTACAAGAGAGATTTTTGCTGTAGGGCACGTGTGGTCACCAAAAAGACAGAGACAGGCAGAGAGACAGAAAGTGAGAAATTACCCCCTAGGGGAGATGGCCACACCACAATCCCTTCTCCTCCATTCTCCTCTCAGGATCTTGGGCACACATGCACATGCGCCCGACGTGAGTTTACATCACCGGGTCTGGGACTCGAACCACTGTCAACTACATGGGAATCCAGCGACATAGCCATTATGCCAACTGCTGGACCCCAGGCTGAGAAGTTTTATCTGTACAGTTGGAAGCCAAAATTATCAAGTATTTGAGGCAGTCAGGAATGTGCATTAGGAAAATGAATTGGTCTACAGAATGTTGGGGGCACGGGAGATCTGAAGATGCTGTAATAGTTGGAAAAAGAATTCATAATTTCAATCAGAATTGAATGGGAATAAAACTGAGATTTCAAATCCATGAGAGAGCACCAAGATGTAAAGGTGTGAAACTGAACAATCACTCGGATATGAAGAAAGGTAATAAATTTTTGGACCTTAGAAGCTATTGTTCATTAGAAAAGTTGTGACACATTTTTGCATAGAAAAACATAAAAAATACATCATGATTTTTCTGATGACCCAACAGAAGAAAGATAATGATTTTACCTGAACTATGACAGTGAGGAGAAATCTGTTTGGATGATGTGATGAATTGTTTATATCTGAATTCAGTGTACTTGAGATAACTAATGGGGTGTCAATTGCAAATACTTAGAGAATTCAGATCTGTAAATTAGAAGAAAATTCAGTACTATATTAAGAGATTTATTTGTCTTTACTATATTATAATAATACATGAAAACACAAAATGAGAATAAATGGAAATTAAATTTTATAAGATAAAGAGTCAAACTGATTGCTTTCTCGTAATATTAATCTATATTTTTGTAATAATTATATAATCTTTATATTGAGTCTTTGGAAAAGCCATGACACATTTTTGCACAGAAAAATATGTCATGACATTTCTGACAACCCAATAGTTACAGCATGAATTTATGTGCCTTGTTTTAATTGATTTCATTGAAACCATGTCACAGAGATGTTAGTTTCATTGTTTTGTAGTTTATGAAACTTTTGCTCAAAGAAGTTAGACATTTGCCCCAAGCAATGCAATCAGAAAACAGAGGAATTGGAAAATTTCTCCTTTTCTTTGGACAAATCATGCTTTTAATAATTTATATTTAACTGAAGTTACTACAAAACCTTTGGATTTAAAATATAATTATTTAAATAAAATAACTATTAATACCTATGTATCTATAAGATTCAATAGTAATGCTTGAGAATTTTGTATTTTAATTAAGTATCTAAACATTTCTCTGTTTTCTCAATTCTTTCAAGCTTAAATATATTCCAACTTAATGTAGGTTTTATGTGGTGAGTGGAAAAATGAGTGGACTGTTGTGAGAATTCTCGGACAAATATGTATTCAAATTGCCATGAACTGTCTTACGATGTAGCACCTGTGAATATCTACAGTTGCCTAATTAAGCCAACCAAAGGTTTCATGGATTTTACTAAAAATTCGAAGTTTAAATGCCTCTAGTTGGACAAATAATGAATACATTTTAATTTAAAAGAAAGAGTTTTATTTTGCTTTCATAGTGCATATTCCTATAACTGCAAAGGCTTAGAAACAGGATAGTATACCTATGTTCAATGTTAATTTGTTTATAAGGACAGCTGTGCCTTCTCTTTTGCTTATTTTCACCCTACGTTTGTGTATTTACAAAATTTGACTATTCACCCTGCAGATGCTGATTTTAATGTTTTACTTCAGTATTTTTAACCCCTTGAGTTTCTGTTTTAGTCCATGTGACTTACATATATGCCTGTACACATGTACATATGTACTTTATTATACAAAGTACATAATATGAGTAACATATATAAAACTTTTATATGCATTATATATACATAAAATATAATAATCAAATAATTTAATAGGGCATGTTTCCTAAAATACAGCTATATTTTTCTATTCCTTTTCCTTGGAGATAGCAGTTCTTTAGCAGGGTCTGTAAAGGCTGTACTGTTGGTTGCAGTAGCATTAAGTGGGCAATAGGATTGTTAATTCAGTGAATATTATTAGTTTATGAATATTCATTAAATTTGTTTTTATGTAGCAATTCAACTTTGTAAATGGTTTCAGCCAGAAAAAGCTCTAATTAGAGGAATTAATTAGGACTTGGAAAGGTATACAGGGATTTGTGGGCATTTAGAGGGAGTTCTTTTTTCTCCTGTTAAGAAAAATGCTTTCTAGGGAGCTTGAAATACCATTTGCATGTATGCAAGGTGAAATGAAATGGGACATTTAAAGTCTTTGGGAGGGATAAAGTGAGGGTCTATTGTTCAAATTAGCACAAAATATGCAGATTACAGATACCTAGGTGTTTCCTTGTTGTAATTTATCATGTTTGAAAAAACCTTATTACTTACCGACGTTCAAAGTCACATTTGACCCTAGTATAGTTAAACCCACCTAAATAAAAATAATCTGACTATGGAAACTATTTTCCATAGTTAGAGTGGTGCTTCTCTTCCTCTCAGTTACCTCCATAATGTCCCTGCCACCAGAAACCAAAAGGAAGCAGCTGTTCTGAATATGTACAAACAAAAGAAGCTGTTACTATAGCAACCATAGAACCCTGTGGAACCGCTCTCCCTTTAACACTAGCCAACCTCTCCTCTTCACCCCTCCCTCTTACCCATCCAGTGCCAGCACAGACTGCCCTTGGCAGAAAGGCTGCTTAGTGATTTGACTGTACTTGGGCCCAGAGTGAACACTGCAGACTACATCACACTGTTGAAGCGCCTAAACTCGCTCCTGGCCAAAACATAGGAAAAGATTGCAGAGCTGACTATAGATTACCTGGTTGCTTGATATCCTAACTTTTCTTTATCTTTTAAAAAACTACAAATGGCCTTTATCATTTATAACTTGAAGAAGTAATGATATCTCTTTGACCTCTGCCTTTCCTGTTTTAGAGTTTTCTTCTCTAGCACATAACTAGGTCCATAGCCAACTGTGTCATGACTAAGTGAAAGCTGTGGACTTTGCTGATTCCAGTTGCTGTAGAACTGGAAGGAGGTTAGGGCAGTCTTGACATCAGAAGTAAATGAGTGATCCTAAATGTTCAGCACTGTTGTTTTTTTCTCCATGTGGTAGAATACACAGACACAGTTCATCAAGGTTAAACCTAGCTTCAGAAAACCTGTTACTGTAATTAAAATTTTATCACATTATTTCTATTTTAACATCCCTATAATGTTGTGTTCTGCATAATATGTCAACAATATCTTTCATTTACTTTTATGTGTCTTTTGGTAGTCAGCTTTTCATTTAGTAATTGCTTGTATTTGCAAATTAATCCTTAAACCAATAATTAAGCACCTACAATTAGGTTTTAAGTTAATAAATTAAAACCTGGAACATATTTCTTAAAACAGCAGCTCTCTGTGGTGTAATCCTCTTGTCTCAGCCTCCCAAGTGGCTAGGACCTCAGTCAAGCCATCACACCAGGTCCTTTCAGACAAGGTCTCACTGCATTGCACAGGCCAGACTTAAACTCATAATCCTTCTGCCATAGCTTCTCAAATCAATGAGATTACATATGCATGCCATCACATTTGGCCTTTAGGTTGGACCAGGGATCAAAGTTGGACCATTCATCTGGTCTCGGCCTGTGAAGCACAGCATCTTAGCCATGCCTGCCACTGTGGCTGGGCCACAGATCCTGTTTCAATGTGGATACTATCTGCTAACTAACCTGTTAACACAAAATATGGAAAACTACCTGGCTAACGGAAATTTATTAATATTTATTCCATATGTCACTTAAATATTTTATCTTTGCAAGAAATATTGGAGGATACTTTTTTTATTTTTTAATTTGCAACCAGGCCCCCCTTTTTTCTTTGTAGAGATTTTTGCTATAGAGAGTGTGCCCTCATCAGAAAGACAGAGAGACAGAAAGCAAGAACTCAACCCTTCAGAGGGGATGACCACACCTTAGTCCCTCTTCCTCCACTCTTCTCTTGAGACTTTGGACACTGAAGCACATGCACCTGGCATGAGTTTTAAGCTACTGTGTCTAGGACTCTAACAGTGCTTGACTACGTGGTAGTCCAGCAACGTAGCCATCATGCCATCCCCTGGTCCCACAACAAGTCCCTTTATAAACCTGGAGATCAGATCTAACAATATCTTGAATTAGGCTTTCTAACTGGACCTGATAACATTTGTTTATATTAAAATTAAAATTCTAAATAAAAAAGTGATGCATTAGAAATAATCTTATTGGTTATTGAACATGCTATAAAACTTTTGTAAGACTATGAAGTATTTTTACATGAACAGACAGGTCAATGAAACAAGATAAAACAAGAAAAAGACCCATTGACAGAATTATACTACCTGATACAGGTAGCTTTCTAAAGCTGTGGGACGTGGATGGGTTAATTAATAAATGGTGTGGCACCACTTTAGTAGTCATCTGGGGAGAAAACAGATGTATCCTTTAAAGTTTGTATCTTAATAAATTCCAAATGAGTTAAATTTAAATAATGAAACTATAATAATCTAAAAATACAGGGGAAAGAGGTTGAGATCACTGAAAACTCACTTTCTATCTATGAGGTTGGGAAGAACTGTATGACTACATTTGATATGGATGAGAAAGTGGGGACCACTTACACTCATCCATTGCTGATGGAAATGTAAGTTGGCAAAGTTTCTATGAAGGCAATTCAGATAAAGCTTTCAAAAGTTCAAATATATATACTTGTTAACTAATTAATTTCACCTCTGGAAATGTGTCCTGCAGGTACAATTAAACACACTAGGAATAATAGTAGTACATAGTTACTCATTGCAGCAAATGATTGGAAATAGCATTTATGACTATGAATATAATATGGATTAAATAAATTATTTTATAGTGGAATGACAGGATGAAATGCAGCCATTGAAAGAGAGAGGCAAAAGATGGGAAGCTCTGCATCAACTTTTTATAAACTGACAGAAAACAATCTTAAAGATCAATTGTCAAAATTTTTAAAAAGCAAGATGAGAACAACATTTGGGGTATCCTACTTTTAGTGTATAAATTAGATAATCTGTGTGTGTGTTTAATATGCTTAGGGCATTTCTGGGAGGACATACACACAGAGACTCCTTAGAAACATCAAGTCTCTCAAAAAGTAGCCAAGTGCATCATAAGTGGGAGAATCTTCATTTTTTAATTTTTGTGTCTAATTTGTTTAATGTGACACATTCAATAATAAATGTATGCAAAATCATCTGAAAATTGTTGTTTTCTGATTAGTGTTGTTCAAATGCTAAGTAGAAAATGAGAAAACTGCACTGATATAGACAAGAACCAAGCCAAATAAATAAATAGTGACCAAACTTTAAAACAGACCAAGCTTTTCCTTTATGGCTAGGGAACTCACTGACTTTCTGATCAGTTCTGGAACTTAGACATAATGAAAGAATATTTTGAGCACGATGGGGTGCTAAACAGTCTCGAAAGGCTACAGCAGGGATTTCATTCTCAGGTGTTAGACCTTCCTTTTACTAATAATCTAGTCTTTTACCAATTAAGCCCTTTCTTGTAGTTGAATTTTTGTCTTGTTCACTCTTACATGAAATTCTGTGCTATGTCCAGGTATGTATGCTAAGTGTGAACAATATCAGCTGTTGTTCAAAGTGGACTTTGCCTGTCCAAAAGGGCACAGCTAATTGTAAGCCTTCTAGTCTTTTGTGTTACACACACACAGATGTGCACATTTCAAAAAGAAAGAAAAAGAATACAGGAAAGCACAAGTGGAAGGAGGGAAAAAGTATGAAAACAGCACATATAATATAAAAGGAAAAATGGAGAGTCTTGTCATCAGAAGAAAGTGAAATTCATTTATTTATTAGAAGTATTTTTCTTAAATACCAGAGGGCATGTGCAATCACCATAGAGAAAAGAAAAACAAACAAGCAAAACAAACAAAAAAACTGAAAAACACGAGACAGGGAGTGAGGGAAAAAGCAACCCTACACACCCCCACATTGGTCATGGCCATGCTGTAATCTCTTTTTCTCCATTTCTCCATTTTGTTAGGATTTGCGGCACACATGCACAAGTATCAAACATGTTTTTCAAGTCACTGAGACCAGAATTCAAAGCAAAGCTGGCCAGGTGGGGTCCAACTTCCTTAACCACTGGGTTGTAGTGCTGGCTTATAGTATATTTTTAGTTACATAATCCTTTTATGTTTTGAACAAACTCTATGAAAGAAAATAGTACCACCACTTCACATTTGTAATGATTGCACCCTCTATTAAATTCGATACACATTTTAGTTATCATTATGAACATCTAGTTTTAGGTGAAAACAGTTTGATGTCAACCAAGTAGGACATATATGCCTCCAGTCCCTATGAAGATAACCTTTGGGGACCAGCAGTTAGCGTAATGGCTGTGTCGCTGGACTCCCACGTAGTCGACCGCGGTTCGTGTCCCGGACCCGGCAGCTTAAACTCACGCCGGGCGCGTGTGCGTGCGTGCCCAAGATCCCGAGAGGAGAATGGAGGAGAAGGGATTGCAGCGTGGCCATCCCCCCTGGGGGGTGATTTCCTGCTTTCTATCTCTCTGTCTCTCTCTGTCTGTCTGGCGAGCGCACGCGCCCTATAGCAAAAATCTCTCCAAAAAAAGAAAAAAAAAAAAAGATAACCTTTATGCTTAAGCAAGGACCCTACCTTATATGAGAAGTCCCACAGAAATGGAAGAACTTAAAACCACTGAGAAGAACTAGAGCAAGAACAAGATTCTAAGTGTGGACACTATAGTTCTCACTCTTAAACATAATGTTTGATGTGAGCTGATGATTTGATATTTATATAGCTAAAAAGATACATGTGTATGTATAGTTCGGACTTGTGTGTACACAGCAGGATTCAAGGAAGTATCATCTATAAATCAAGTTCTGACATTTATTCCTTCATTTCAGTGTCTTTTTCCTATAACCAGAATTCAGATCTGTTCAGCTTTTTTGTCTCTTCTAACTTTTGCACCAAAGATTAAATTCATTGCTGAATTTTGGCATCAAAGCAGCTTGATCCCCTATTCTGTGCCCTCCTGTGTACTTTTTGCTCTTTTCTTAGCCTTTTCCTAGTTATATAAACTTAAATAAAGTCAGCATAAATATTCATGTCAGCATCGTGACATTTTAATATTTTCTTTTTATAGCTCTATTGATGTTTACATGGTTATATATGTCTAACCATTTTAAAATATAACAGCTTAAAAAATTATGTTAGCTAACCAAAATATGTTGGTTTAGCTCTCTTGGCCTATTTGAAGTAAATTTACTTTGGCTAGAGTAAACTTATGTATGATGCTTCATAGCATGCTAAAATATCATGTATTGGGAGAGTAAATTTGAAACTGAATGTGTATCTGCCTAGAGATATTTATGTTTAAACCGAATATTTTACAGATGTATTTAGATTTTTAAAAATAATTTATTAATTAAATTTTTATTTATATCCTTTCAGTTTTAATCTGGCTACTGTATTATACTTGTAGTAATCTATATAGAGAGTGATTATTTATGCATGGATATAATTATATTGGATAAACAAATCTATTTTTTTCATTTAAAAAAAGCATTTGTGTCTTATATTTTCATTTCTATGAGTTTTTAATAATACCTTAGAATAATCTTGCTTGTTTACACTAGATTTTATCAATTGTAGGTAATTGGGTAATAAAAGGCAATATTCTATCTAATTATAAAATATTATAAAGGAATCATAGATGGAGAAGGAATATTCCCTTGGAAATTGTTTCCTTAATGTTTATATAAAATATTGCCATCTTGTGCTTTGAATTTTTATTATCACAATGGCCATAAAATAAAAGCATCACTGGTTCTTGTAACTGCTGATATTTTTCTTCTATGAAATGAAACTTTCAGAGACATCAAACTGACTATAGATTTTCCCTACTTGCTGAGCTATGACTTGAGATTTACACAAAACCTCAGGGCATCTTATAGTTGCATTAATGTATTATTGGGAAATATTTACCAATCTCTTCTGTGGAAACATAGGCAAGGGACAAGCCAAATATTTGGGAAAAAGAAATATTAGAAATGAAGTTTACAAATACCATCTATTGGTCGAAAATCTTTCCTTCAGGCAGAGAATAAGACAAGAAAAAGTAACTCACAAGCACACATTTATTGCACACACACACACACACACAGAATGCGAGTTTATTGAACCGCTCTCATTGAGCCATTGTAATGCTCATCACACACATTGTTTACATGAAGACAAAGAAGTTAAACATTTTTCTGCCCAGAGACCACAATAGTGGTTAACACATAGTAGGCATCAAATAAATATTAATGAATGAACAAACCAATAACACAAATAGTATAAAACTCTCCTGCTGCAAATTCTTTCCAGGTTAATGTTCTTTTTTTTGGAGAGGTTTTTCGCTATAGGGTGCGTGGGCTCGCCAGACAGACAGAGAGAGACATAGAGACAGAAAGCGAGAAATCACCCCCCAGGGGGTATGGTCACGCCGCAATCCCTTCTCCTCCATTCTCCTCTCGGGATCTTGGGCATGCACTCACACGCACCCAGCGTGAGTTTTAAGCCACCCGGTCCAGGACGCGGACCGCGGTCGATCACGTGGGAGTCCAGTGATATAGCCATTACAGTAACTGCTGGTTCCCATCTAGCTTAATGTTCTAATGGGTGTTCCATCTAACCCTGGTAAAATGACCAGCCTACAGACTGTTTCTGGTCATTTAACGCTATTAACCAAATTTCTAATACCTTTTGCCCTATTTAGTTAAATGCTTATTTTCTATTAAGGAATCAAGCTCTTCTCACCTATTTTCTGAAAATTTTGAAACTATCTGAGTCATTTACATATTAGCATATTGATAGAAACAAAGCACTGTGTGTACCTTGTAGTGAGTAATTACTAATTTTAGATAATGAAAGTGAACAAGATATGGGTGGTATTTATAATGAACAAATTATATCAACTTTGTACATCACATAGAAAACAAAATAGCATAGTGGTAATTGATATAAGGATGGATATAAATACAGAATATTAGGTTTAAAAAGCTGATTAGTGAATGATTTAAAACTGATTCAAAAATAGTATTTTCATTGTTTAGTGAGTTCTTAAAATTGTGCTCAGAAAATCATGATCTTGGTCTTAAAGAAGAATACATTCTATTATGAAAGTCAATCTGTACAATTCAGAAAAAGTTTTAGAAGTTTAAAGAAATGAGTCAGTTGGATAAGATAATGGTACATGGTTAATGAACTACATGTGGGAAAATAGATAAAAATTGAAAAGAAGAAAGAATCTCAGTAACAGTGATGGAATATCCACCTCTGTTCTATCCATCATATAATAAAATGCTTTCTGTATGTAATATTGTTATTCTAATGACTGAATGTTCTTTCCCTTAGTCAAGTTTTAAAAAATGAAACTGTTGAAACACTGGTTTATTAACTATGTAACCATGTTGATTGCCTATTTTGGATACAACAGAGGTTTAGAATCATACCTCTCCTATCTATACTCTATAGTTTTATAAACATACTCATATTACTCATATATTTTTTGGTCTCAGGACAATTTTATAAAGAAAATCACCTAGGAGTTAGTATAATTATTGAATAAAGAATGAATATGAGACATAGTGATACTAGAACTAAAATCCAATTCTCATGGCTCCAGCAAGTTTTCTTCATACTCTCCTTTAAAAGAGCTTAAACTGTCAAAACACAAACACCTAAGACATTTAGAGTAAGTTCTAGATGTATGATATGTGTAATACTGTTGTTGTTGAGAAGAGGTCCCCTTACTTCGTGCCATGGGACAGTCTTTCTCAATTTCTTCTCTACTGATTAGATCAGTCTAAAATTTTCTCCCCTTCTCCTCACTCCTCTGAAAGACATAACTCTTCTCTTTGTGCCCCGTTTGTGCCCCAGTCCTAGACTCCCTTCCTTTCCAACAAAATCTTCATTAGCTCAAGGTCTCTTTTCCACAGATGTTATAAAACGGCATATTCATATATGTAACTTATTACTTGATTCATTGTAAAGAGGTTGCACCTTATGTTAAGAAGAAGAAGAAGAAGAAGAAGAAGAAGAAGAAGAAGAAGAAGAAGAAGAAGAAGAAGAAGAAGAAGAAGAGATAAAACAGAAACCAGTCATCAAAAATCAAACAAATTGGAAAAAAGCAGTGAGAGAGATACAAGACTAACGACAGGGGTGCAGAGAGCAAAACTGAAGTTTGTCTTAGTTCTTCTGTGAACTTGCAAGGAATTCACATTTACTATCTTTCCTTTCATTGAAGTTTCAACTTAAAAATTGGGACTTAATGGGAGAATGAGTGATACTCTAGTAATTAAAGGAATGTAAAATAATCTGTAGAAAAAGCAGGGTTGCAGCTGTAACTCAGAGGCAACTGGCCTTGTAGATCCAAATACCGCCATGCACGTATCTGGCTTCTCCTGGTGTGACGCACCTCATTCTCTGGCAGGTTCCTTTCCTTCTTTTTCTTTCTTTCTTTCCCTTCCTTCTTTCCTTCCTTCCTTCCTTCCTTCCTTCCTTCCTTCCTTCCTTCCTTCCTTTCTTTCTTTCTTTCTTTCTTTCTTTCTTTTTTAGGTTTCTTCCCACTGTTAGAAAGTACTAGTTAAAGTTGCCAGATTTAAATCAGATTGCCTAGACCAGCGGTTGGTATGATGGTTAAGGCACTGGACCTCCCATAGCCAACTGTGGTTTGAACCCCAGAACAAGTGGCTTGAAAATCATGTCAGTTGGATGTGCTTTTGTGCCCAGAATCCCAGGAGAAGAATGGAGGAAAAAGAAACAAACAAAAAACAGACTGCTTGACTTCTGATGACATCGCTATCATGTATTTGTACTAAGATTTGGTCAAGACGTTACTCATAGTTTTCTTAACTTTAACATATGATATAATGATAGAGTTGTAGAATATCTAAAGTTCTTGGGAGAATGCTTGAACTCGATTGATGTCATTGTTTTTGGAACAGATATTTTGGCTTTGGAAAATCCTTCATCATAGTGTTGTTGCCAGACTGAAAGTTTCTCTCCCCTTAGTTACATTTGAAAAAAATCTTGAAAATGTCTCAATTATGTTTGTATGTTCAGTCTGTTAGGTTATAGGGACTTTGGAATTACAATTTTAAAGTCATAGAAAGAAATTTCCAGAGAAAGAGGAGCAAAGGGGGCTTACCAGACCAAGCGAAAGATGTCTGCACCAGATATCCATATATCTTTTTGCCGTGTCACAGTAGAACTCTCTTCACTGAAGCTCATGGGAGTAGGTTTCTAATTAGATCCTAGATATAGCTATTGGTATATCTATACATAGCTGCAAATGTAGAAGAAAAAAAAATGGTAGACATAGATACCTTTGATAAATATCTTATGGTAAAAGAAAATTGTGTTATTCAGTTTTTATAATTTTTTTTAAAGCTTATAACTGGCAGAGAGTACTTACACTCACCAGAGAGAAAAGAGAAAGAGACAAAGAATGTACCCCAGTGAGGCATGTTCATGTCACAATCCCTTTTACTCCGTTTCTTCAACCTGTCAGATCTGGGGTAGCATAACATGAGCTTAATGAAAAAGAAAATAGCTTATGTTTTGCTAAAATGTATCAATCTGACTCTTTTGTAGAAAACTTTTTAAAAGGCGTCCATAAACTTAGAAATCACAGCCAAATAACCAGAATGATATGTGTACTGTAACGAGTTGCTATTCTACATGTAAATAATGTATTGTTTATTCAGGAAAGAATACCTATGCTAATCTTTTATACAGAACTTATGTTAGTACACGTATCTGGAGACATTTTAAGTATGCTATTCAAAAAGACTGTATTCATGTATTTAGTAAATAATATATCTAAAAAGGAAAATCCTTGTTGAGCAGATACTACAATGGAATAAAATGTTGAAGCTGAGCTTATTTGTATGCATACCAGACACTAAACATTTCTGGCGTAATTAGATTTAAAGACAAGTGATTCACCATTTTTGATCACATTAAGAATAATAGTGCATGGCTCAGAAGATACCACTTAGAGAAATAATGAAAAGGGGATCATTAACGTCACATCACCCAAAACCAAAATTTATAATAATTTGTACTTTTTAAATTTTTTTAAGAGAGATTTTTGCTGTAGGGTACCTGTACTCGCCAGAGAGACAAAAAGTAAGAAATCACACCCTGGGGAGATGTCTATACAACAATCTCTTCTCCTCCATTCTCCTCTCGGGATTTTGGGCACCAATTCACACGTGTGCAGTGTAAGTCTTAAGTCACTGGGTGCAGGACTTGAACCGCAGTCGACTACATGAGAGTCCAGTTACATAACCATTATGCTATCTGCTGGTCCCAATATTTTGTACTTTTAAAAGTATCAAAGTGATTATACTTTTCAAACCTGTAAGTCACAGACCTTGAGATGATGTAGAATTATTGTATGGACCCCATAAGTGCACAGGAGAAAAAAGTGTTACATGAGGATCAAATAAATAACCTGTCTTGCACACATGGTAAATTATTTCAAATATAAGAAAAAGTTGAGATTAGGGAAACTACAACTTGAATAATGATGTGTACATACTAATTTCCTCTTAAACAATGTATACCAGAACATAGTATTATGCATGTAATTGAGAATTAGGGTTTTAATTAAGAAAAGTATTGCTTAAATTAGAAAAAGTTTGAAGTCCCTGCTTTGGACACCCACCAAAGTATGTCATGTTTCCAAACTATTCCACAGTATCGTTGAAGATAAATACATATTTTAGCTAGTTATCATAAACTACACTGACTAAGAACCAAATTTATAGCATTAAGAAACTACCTATTGCATACCATCCTATTGATTACCACTGTGAAAATCTAAGGCACTTTCCACTTATGCTACTTTATGATCTCTCATTTCAGTAAACACACTGTACACAAACTTACCACATTGTGATTCTTCATGACCTTATAGCTTTTGAATATTTTAATAGGCAGGACTTTGCAGCTTAATTTGGCCATCTTAGTAGCAACATTGGAAACCAATGCCTATGTTTTATCACTTAAAAAGAAATGACTGGGGACCAGCAGTTTGTGTAATGGCTATGTCGCTGGACTCCCATGTAGTCAACTGGGGTTTGAGTCCCAGACCAGGTAGCTTAAACTCATTCTGGTCATGTGAATGTGTGTGCCCAAGATCCCAAGAGGAGAATGGAGGAGAAGGGATTGTCATGTGGCCATCTCTCCTGAGGGGTGATTTTTCACTTTCTGTCTGTCTTTGTCTTTCTGGCGAGCACACATGCCCAATAGCAAAATCCTCTCCAAAAAAAGAAAAAAAAAATGACAGACAAAATTGCAACAGGTTTAATTTGTTCAAAAATTACCCATTTTCATTTCAAAACAAAATTCTAAAATTTCTTCTCCTCTATTCTTTCTTTTTTCTTGTTTCCTTATTCCTTTCTCTCCACCCCTTCCCTTCCTTCCTTTCTCTTTTCCTCCTTCCTACATTTTAGCTTTTAAGCTAGTCAAAACTGACTTGCAATTTCTTTCCAACCAATGTCAGTGATAAATCCAATATTGATCATTTTTAATGAACCTTACTCTTCTAGAGTTGTTGAGGCCCAGAATTTAATGTTAAGATACTGGACTGAGAAGCCTTGTTTTAGTAGTCTACTTAAAAGATAACCCAATTGCTGTCAAGTTCACTCTCTCAATCCAAGGGTACTGTCCTTGCCAGTCTCCAATGTCACCCATGCAGCTTCCCGTAGAGGAATGTGTCACTTTCTGGGGCCTGTGTAAAAGTCAAGACTCCAAGTTGCCACCACTAAGAGAAAAGACCAGAAAATGGACTTATCTGACTTAGGCCATGTACCTTTCAATCCAGGAACCTTAAGTCTCCATCCTTTTTCCTATGCAGGATACAATTTAATAATCCCTATGGGTATATGAATATTCAAAAACTAAATTCTATTGATCCTGGAGATAAAAGAACCCCTCTCTGTGTTTTTTTGAGGAAGCAAAATTTCTCAGGTTATTCTTTAACAAAAAAAATAATTTATCAGGTCAGCCTATTACACTATAATTGAATATTCTTTGTGTCATCTATTGTTTTCTTGGGTAATAAAAGGCAAGAGTTTTTATTATTTATTTTAAACTTTCAGTTTTTATTGAAACTCCTGTAAATTGACTCACACTTAAGTATACAAGTGAATTTATAAAGGGGTCAAGTTTGGTGTAAGATATAATTTCTACTAAATTCAAAGCTTTACGAGAGTGCATTGATTATATATTGGGATCTAAAACATTATTGCAACTTTGGCTTATGTTAAAGCAAAACAAAATAAAAATAATAAAGTACTATTTAAAGCTAAAAGATTTCTTCAGCCATTTTTGGCAGGCTGTGTACATCAGAATTAAATGATTTCTGTATGACTAAATAATATGTCTTCTAAAAGCTGTATAACCTGGGTGTTTATTACTGCATCCTCCCCAAACTTGCTGCCTGCCCACGCCTTTGGGGAAGTGTTGCCCACTCCAGGGACCTTTGCTGACTACTCTCAGCTCAGTGTCCGTGTCCCATATTTCCTAGAACAAACTCATTAAAGACCCATTTGTTTATTCAGCAAATATTTACTTAGCTCTTACGATGTTTCAGGTACAAAAGACTCCATGGGAATAAGAGGGAGGAGATAGGTCATTTTCCCTTTCTTCTGGTTTTAACAGACCGTATTGGCATATATAATCTCCAGTTTTACTCATTATATTGACTTTAACCTTGGTTCTAACCAAGGACGGAGAGCTTATTGAGTATAAGGAATAGATCTCAGGAGTGCATGGTAGAAACCCACACAGATCGAACAGCTGAGCATGTGAGAATATGACACTCAGTGGAAGTGTGTCTGGTAAGTGTTGCATTATTGAAGAAACTAAATAACTTGGTCATATCTGTCCAAGACTTTCACTGCTATTTATTCATATTAGATACACAAACCCTAGTTAATACCTTGTGGGAAATGTAAGGCCTAATATTATGTGCCCCCAACTCACAAAGGAAAATAATCTTTTCATAGTCTTCATAGCATTTTTGCAAGCCCTGAAGAAATAATCATCTCTGCACTTCAGTTTATTTTATTTAAAATGTTGGTAACTGAAATATCCTTGCGGTCAAAGTTTCCTTTTTTTTTGCATGGGTTGGGAGAAGTGGCTATCTTATAGTCATTTTAGGGATACTTGTTTTGTATTTCACATCACATTTTTAAATTCTAGCAATAAAACAACATCATTTCATCACTAGTCTGATTAAGACTGCACTTAGAGAAAGAGAAAAATACATTAAATAGACTAATTGGGGGACATGAAGGGTATTCATTAAAATCAGCTGCCTTTTCAATACATGTTGAAAGATTTGTCTGGGAGCCTTTCTTTCAAATGCTACTATTTCAATCACGCCTAACATTTAAATCTCTAAACACTGATATTCCCATTTTAATTTTAGCTGGCACCAGAAGGAAATGGTAAAACAGCAGATGATTACCTCAATAATTAATTCCACATTTTCTAACAGCTTTACAGATTCAAATAAAAATAATAATCTAAAAATGAAAAATGCACAACTAAAATTAAACATCGAAAAATATTCTTAAACCAAGAATTTTTTTTTTCCTTGTAACTTCCCAAATGGCGGAAAGTAAATTCCACAGTGAAATGTAAACAGGACCTAATTTTACCACTGGTTATATTTTGATGACTAACTTAGGGTTTAAAATAAGCGATATTGATTCAGGCTCTATTAATTTACATTTTGTGATTATTTAGCAAAGGATGAGTTGATGTTTGTTTTGAATCTGCATTCTCTAAGAACAAATCTCATGTGAGAAACACTGTGTATAAGATAAATTGTTCTTAAAGCCAGCCCTCTAAATGTTTCAATTTAGTTTAGTTAACAGTTTCAGCTGAAAACAGAATAAATTTTCCTCAGATATAGTAGAAAGTAAACTGAAATAGGAAAAGTGTCGCTTCAACAACAAGCTTTTATTGGTAGTCAGAAATGTGGCAGGGTTTTCTCTAGGTTCTTGGTATAGCAGCAAACATGGGGCAAGGCCATTGATCTCACGGAGTTCACATTCAAACCTATGACCTTAGTTAGAATTGAAACATTGGTAAGTCATTCAACCCATTTTGGTTGTTTTTATAAGTAGACTTAGCCTCCTGCTTGGTTGATACTTTTGAAATATTGATTTGCTTTAAAAGGAAGATATAGAAAAGTTGATCCAGTTTCTTGAAGTCAACTGAACAATAAAAGTGTTCCTTTTTATGTTTGTTTTATAACTCATTTATAATGATTAATTTATGAAAACTTGAAATAGCATATCTTATTTTAGTCAACATAATTAGAACAGAATATCTCTTAAAATATGAAACACTGAATCAAAAATAATCACACTTCTTTTTATTTCTTTTAATTTGGTGTTGTAATAATATTAAGATCTTCGTTTACCCAATTCAACAAGATTGAAGCAGATATAAGTAGGGTTATTGCTCTGGTTAAAGTAGATACCACTTTTAGATTTTCCTAATTTTCATTTTGATGTACAAAGTATATGCCAATGACTTTTATTTCCTAAAATAAAAATTAACTACAGCTCATAGTATTCCATATATTATAACATACAGAATATAGTAAGTATTTTCATAAATCAATAATAAAATGATAATACCTGTCTGGATGTGTATGTATTGGGTTGAAATTTCCATTATTATTTTAAGATAAATATACTTTACTTGTTCCTATCGGTGTGTTGCAGGGAACTGTTCCTTGGAACCATCTTAAATTAAAATCTGTATTTACACAGAATTACAGAAGGTCCTTACTACTCTCCTGGGAGAAATTGCATAAACCAATCAACTACATTAAAAAGCAAATTGGTAAACTTTCTTGTTTTGTTTATTTTATTGTGTCATAAATGCATATTTTAGCATCAACCATACAGGAAATATCATCTGTTCAAAAGAAACAGAATAAATTCATTTGGAAAAAGTGCTACTCTTTGTTGCTATTTTTATATATAAGAAATAACATTAGAGAATATTAAAGCTAAATAAAGAAAAGATTGTGATCAGGTAAGAAACTGGATTTCCAGGAAGACAGTTATTGTGGCATTTATTAGATGTAAGATACAGTAGTCTATTTCCAGCCAATGTAGCACAGTGACTAAGCAATTTATATTTTTGGGGGGCCAAAATTAATTCTTTGCAAAGTGACTTTAGTTCACAGCGCT